>OX381709.1:81266515-81468421 GCA_947462335.1 Harmothoe impar | reverse complement strand
ACAGGTCATGTGCCATGAGGCATTATTTATGCCGCAAGGTATGGTGTTATAGGGCATTGTATCATAGGGTATAGTGCCCCAAGGTATGGTGCCGTGAGGTATGGTGCCTCAAGGCATTGCTCAGCTAGGCATTGTATCACAATGTATTGTGTCTCGAGGTATTGTGCCATAAGCAGAGATGCCACTTTTCCTACTTTAGTAGGAATTCCTACTTTCTTTGCTGAAATTTCTGTATTAAATAATATTAATTTCCTACAGAAAATTGACAAAGATTCTAAGATTTCCTACTTTTTGTTAACTGTTGAGTGGCATCTCTGCATAAGTCACTATGCCTCGGGGCATCATGCTTTGAGGCATCATGCTGCGAGGCATCGTGTCGGGAGGTATGGTGCCGTGAGGCATTGTGTCACGAGGCATCATGCCACGGGGCATCATGCCACAAGGCTCGAGGCATCGTGCATCGAGGCATCGTGCCACGATACATCATGCCGCGATACATTGGTTAAAGAGTGCTACTCTACTTGTTGTTATTATATCTATGTCTGTTAATGTTTGTTTGTAGCACGGGGCATGGCCCTGAGTGTGTTAAATGATGCTATAACTAAAACAGCAGCTCTAGTCGCTACATAGACCTATAGACTGTATTATAGGTGATAACTAAGCTTACATGTGAATCACAAAGTTCTAATAACTGATTACTACTTCCATTGTTCCTATAAGGGTAGGACAGCATTATTTTAAACAGAAAATGTGGTCAGCATATTTCAACGACTCTTCACATACTGTTTGTGTACATTGGTGTTTTGTAAATTGTAGAAATGAGTTGTTGACAGAGTATCGACTTGTACCCAGGTTCTGATGTGGTTCTCCGTGCGTGTGTGTACATGGTACAGGAAAACTAAATATTGATTGTATTTGGCAGAAGTTGAAAGAGACTTCTTTAATTCAGTGATTCCAAACGATGCGTTCAGCCACCGAGACCCAGATGAAGGTCAAAACAAGGTCATACTTAAGAACAGTAACTCTTAAAGGTCGGATCGATAATATACCTCTCAGGAGGCTGAAGGCCATGCTGTCTGCCAAGGCCACCCAAAAGAAATCCTGGTTTCTCATCACCGCGCGCATCATAAAAATCGTGATTTGGGAAAACTTTTATTTTTTCAAATTTCTAATGAAAAATATATTAAAATGTTGACAAATATTTAGCATCAAACTGAAGCTTGTGCTGACAGCTATGCAGTGAGTTAGGAATGACTTGAATCATAACAACTTTTGCGGATCGATATACTCTTATGTGCTAAAATGTAAAAATCATTCGCAAAAAGTCTTAAAAAAAATAATTAAATAAAAAAAGCCCTCATCATATTTTTCAGTGCCTGGTGATCTCAGAGAAGCCACTTTTCTTTTGAGTGACCCAACTCTAGGGAAGGGAACTTCACGTGTGGAAGGCCCACTAATAACCATAAACAAGTAAAATGTCAATGAGTATAGGTCTATATATAGCATGTGCGTGCCGCGCAGTGTTGATGGAAAGGGGTAAGGGAGTGATCATTTTTAATAGCAGTGGGGGTGGATTTAGGGAAGAGTAAAGAATTCCACTCCCACACTGGCCAAGGGGTTGAAATCTTTTTTCCCACCTCCCACGGGTCGAAAATTGGTGCGCGCTCGGACCCTGTGAAGCACAGGAGCCTGCGCGCTTTTTCACTGTAAATTGAATTGTTTTTGCTCTCCCTCCTCCCTCAGGAGGGGTCAAAATTCTACCTCCCTCCACATCAAGGGGTTGAAATCCCACCCTCACCCAAAACTCACCACCCCCGGTTGTTAAAAACTGATCCCTCCTTAAGGCGGTGCTGTATTGATTGGTTATTGACGTTTATACCAGTGGTGTGAGAGTCCATCAATGTACCAGGGTTGTCTGCTCTATAAGGGTGTATCCCGGTCCCGCACTCCCAGTCCAAACCATCCTCGTTAATGGTTTTAAATGTACCCCAGCTAACAAAGAAAACGTTATTTTACGTCAAAATAACGTTGTAAACCCTTAAATAACGTCATGCCATAGTAAGAAGCCTTCGAAAAACGTTATATAACGTTATAAAATGGTGTATAACGTTTTTTGTTTACTGGGACTCCCTTTCCACTGATTTCTAAGTCAAAAAGTACCCCTTTTTGTAGCAAAACCACTAATCTTATAGGGGCCCTAAAAGTACCCCTTTTTCACAAAAACGCTGACATGGAACTTTATCCTAACAAATGAATTATGTTTATAGTTGGTGAAATCTAATGACAAACCAATATTCATAGGCAACTTATTATGTTCAGAAGACACTTTAAGGAAGATGACAATGTATTTGAGTCTGAACAATCTGAAAAATACCCCCTTTTTTCCAAATTCCACGTTTTTTTCACCAGGAAAATTTACCCCTTTTTTCAGGAAAACGCAGACGTGCATAGGTTAAGAAGTATGACCTAATCTGCGTTTTTTCTAACGAGGATGGTGTCTAGAGTCTAGAGAGTACAGGGACTGGGGGTGTATATGGATTACCCACAAGGCCCTTCACCAGCTGCGCTCCTGTGTACTATGATACTACTAACCTTGCATAGCTCTTTAATGCATCATGCCCTTGGTCGTCATGATGCTTGAATGCAGCCCTGGTGACTAACTCGCCCGCGCTGCATTTACACATCATGACGATGAAGGGATTAAAGCGCTATGCGGCCCTCAAAGGGCCAACGTAATATAGACCCACTCGGCCCTTGGGATGGTTGTTATTAATATGTGCTATAACTGACCTACACACAGATGGGTGTGTCTATTCTAGTATTGTACAATGGGTCAGATATAGATATATACATATAGGTATATGTATATATGATACAGTCAGTGAGGGCTAGAAGTGGTTTATAAGCCTTAATTGTAATGAGACAAAGTACTGACAGTGGCTTGTAGTTAAAGTCCATCTAAATCTATTCAAAGCTTTTAGATTTTTTACGCCTTAAATTGGATAATTAAAGAGGTTTTTTGATTTTTGAAAAATATATAAATCTATCCATGAATCCTACATGTACAATAATTCATGGTTTGGTTGATAGTTTGTGTAGCGTTGTCCTATGTTAATGTGTGCTACAATGGCATTACATATTCCAAAACTCTGTAAGGGTATTCCAGATGGCTTTACGAAGTTAGCTTATTTCTGCTCGTTTGTATTACCATTGACTGTTTTGCAGTGAGTATCTTTAACATGTAAAGCGATATTCTCACCAAGGGTCGGCACTGATCTAGTCAAATAGCGAGTGGCATGCTGGTCCAGGTTCAAGGCCATATTGCGCTATATATTCTGTTCATGACAGACAATCATATAAATAATGTGAAATGAAAGCTCATAAACAGGAAGTAACTGAATGTGAAACCAATGCATGGTGATGTGTCCGGGTGGTCTGAGGTTATAAATATACGTTATACCGGGTATGTGGCCCCTGTATCATGTATGCCTGTTAACGCTAAAGTACACAGTATGATTTAGGAAAGGCATTGTTACTCTTAGTGCAAGGAGAAAAAACGGTTTAACAACTGAATATTATATATAGACCTATATCATCATCTGCATTTTTCCTCAGTGGGTTTCATTTCGTCAGAACTGTTATTAAATAGGTCATAAACTGTTCATATATACTTACATCCAAAGACATTATTAGGCTGTGGTTAGATTTCCAGTTCTTCCTTTCCCGTCTCAATGTGTTCAAAATAACATTGCCTATACATGATAATGTGTGAAATGTGTCAAGGCATAAAACTTCTTTCTTCAATTGCAGAAGAATTGTATATGTGAATTGTACAATTATGCAAATTGTGACGTTATCATAAAAGGTATACATTATAGGCATTGACATAAATTCTCAGACAAAGTCTTTATTTCGGAAAGGTACGGTGCTACAAGTAGAATATATAGCCAGAGTGATATTTGAAAAAACTAGAATTCCGATTTTGGATGATTAGGGCAGCCATAGACATATAACAATTACTGGCCTTTAATATTGAGAGATCCACATTTAAGTCTTTCTGTAAGAAAATGGAGAAGTATTTATTCTTAATTTACATAGACAACTAATAACATGTTTAACATTTTAAGGGCAGTATAATGCTTTAATGCCCTGGGACCTTTGTCGTCTATAGGCTGCATAAATGCAGCCCTGCCGAGCCTACTCGCCAGGACTGCATTTATGCATCATACCAACCCTTTGGGAGTGTATCAACCCCATGGAGTCGGCATGAGGCACGAATGCAGCACTGGCAAGTTACTGACCAGGGCTGCATTCATGGATCATGACAACAAAGGGCATAATGCATTAAAGCACAATGCGGCCCTTAGAGGGTTAAAGAGGTCTAGTCATTGACATTGACATTTATAGGTTTACATTTATAGGTTTACAATGAATACAACACTGGTCAGCACCTTATAATTTCACATGAACCCAAGCCCAGTGGGTTTCCAAACGATACATCTCGGCCAAAAAAAGCAATATTATTATTCCACTGATCATCGAGTTTCCATTGGGATGTTTCTAAACAAAGATTCCCATCAGGTATATCATCCACCATGCGTGGCCACCATGTTAAAACGTTCAAAGCCAAAGATATGTTCTGTAGCCAGTAGGGTATAAACAACTATATTCATGTATATTTGAATTTATGTTGCAATTCATTAAAGAAACAACAATTTCTATTCAGAGACTGGGATACACGTATACATTGACTACTTCAGAATTTCCTGATTGGCTACGGAGCTGGTTGCTGGTGTTTTAGTCTCCAAGGCAGTCACCATCCAACCGCCATTTTGCTGGGATTTCTTGTCAAGATGGCGGAAAGGATGGCAGTTGTGTAAGTCCCCCCTGGGAGGTTACAGTCTAGTATTTGCTGTAGCATCTGCATTCTCAGGCTTAGAAATCATGAAGGCATTAATAGGTCAATCATGTACAGTATCAATCATTATGGAGCAGAATTCCCAACGTTGTAGCAATATTGTACAAACTTAGAAAGGACAGTATTACAGTTTTGCCAAATGATTATGATACATTACAAGTATCTTAGGTGAGAATTATGTAGGCCTACGCGCCATAATGATCAAAGTCGGCATGCCCGGCCTATAGGGCTTCTACCCTTTAATACATCATGCCCTTAGTCGTTAAGATGTATGCATGTAGCCTGTGCGAGTAACTCGCCAGGGCTGCATTCAAGCATCATGTACCAACCCTGTGGGAGTGTAAGACTACCGGAGGGTCGGCATGATGCATTGATCAAGCATTATGACGACTAAGGGCTTGACATATTAAAGCAGCACACAGAAAAGTAAAGGTGTCAACTGTGTCTCCCACGTGGCTCTGGTGAAATAAAGACTCAAACTGCTAATGACCCTGCTTATATGAAGGGTCAACTTTAGTCCACTCGGTACTGTCAGTTGGCCCTTCAAATAAGCAGAATCATTGGCAGTTTGACTCTCTATTTTACCAGAGCCACGTGGGAGACACAGTTGACACCTTTACTTTTTTGTGTGATAATACGGCCCTGACAGGGTTAGCTAACTTTGTAGCCTCCTGTCCTGATGCTCTCAGAGCCTGTTAATACCGTGTACCACATGTATGTGTTGTCCCTGCAGCTAGATCGTGCTGAAACTCACAAATTGTAATATTATGGAGAAATAATGATGTTATAATCCGCTTCTAGTCGTTAACCCTCTGAGGGCAGCATCATGCCTCAAAGTATCATGCTCTTTTGTCATCATGATGCACAAATTCAGCTCCAGTGAGAAATTTGTTGATGCGGCATCGCTAAATCATGTAGACCCTTTGGGAGTGTATCAACCTCCAAGGGTTGGCATTATGCATGGGTGTAACCCTAGCGAGTTACTCACAGGTGCTGCATTCGTGTCGACAAAGGACTGTTCATGAATGCATCATGCCCTTGGTCATCATGATACATTATTGCAGCCCTGGCGAGTAACTCGCCAGAGCTGCATTGGTGCATGATCCGCCAATGCAGGCCCAGCGAGTTACTCACCAGGGCTGTATTGGTGCATCATGACGACAAATGTCATCTTTTACCGACATGCCGTCCTTAAGAGGGTTGCGGGTAGAAGTGGACCTGGTTGATATTAAACTTACGCAGACTGCAGAGTTGGTGAGTGTGCGCTTCCGGCGGAGTGAAAAATAAATGTTTGCCGCGTGTTCTGAGGGCGTGATATCGTGCATACACTAAGTGGTGTGATAGGATGCACCACCAATAAAGCTTTATCTACAAAAAGGAAATACTTGTGTTGTTATCATGTTCTATATTTTAAAAATAGATGTATTGACCAAAAAGCATGTAAAGGTAGATCTAACACGTTCTGCCATGTTGGTCAAAGGAATATGTACAGGTAATGTACAGTTCACGTAAACAAAAAGATTAAGTTCTCGAGTAGGTCATTGTTTGTAGTTCCTCTTTGTACAGTTGGTAAAACATACCACACACTCTCAAAGTGCAGATTTCTACAACAACATACATAATAATAAAAGTAACACATTTATATTCATATCCCAGTAAACACAATTACGTTGGTCAGACATAAATTAATGTTGCTTTTTGGTCTGAACTACGTAATTTTGGAAGGTTTATCAACGTTAGAACGTTAAGGTTTATTTACCAATCTCAAACCTGCAGGTCTGAATTACGTAGCTCAGACGTAAATCTACGTCCAACTTTGTAAACACATTAATATAATATTACATAGTGGGATTCAGACAAAGATATCACAGACACATTTACATTAACAGACAATATTTATACAAACTAACTACTATCATTCTTAATCACATTTCTTTCTATATATATAGTACATCTTTATAGTTGAACAGCCTGACAGTATAGATCTATTGCTCAGTTTTGGCTGCAGAGAGGCTTTGTATTTCTTCCATTACCACCAATGTGGTGTCTGCTCAGTAAAGTCCTTTAATGTGCATATCAATGCTTAATTCTTTAACCTGCTGTCCATAGTATATAATTATCAAATTGTATATGGTTCATTTGCATAACATTTAATTCTAGTTTTGACGTCTACCAACCTTCCAAATTTACCAATCTCAAACCTTTGGTTGGAAAACTACCTAGAGAAACCTCAGAGCTACGTTGGAATTACGTAGGGTGTTTACTGGGATGTTGCTAAAATTTACTGCGATCCCAATTATGCAGAGATGCCACTTTCCCTAATTTTTGTAAGAATTCCTTCTTTTTCAGTGTGGTTTCTTCATTGAATTAAATTATGGATGGGTGGATGGGGGATGGCAACATAATTTAAAGCATATTCTGCGAAACGCAAGTACTAAACGTGAACTAATTATCATTAACTTATCTATATTTATAAACCAACTCACAGGTTCCAGTCAATGAGCAACATGTTTTATCCCAGCAATAGAATTTGATTTAATACATCATAATAGATATTGACCCTTTTAAAAAAAAATGTTTTATTAGGTCCTCATTGAGATAAAGAATGATCTTCCCCGACCAATTATGGTAAACCTGTACATGGTGCAAAGTTACATGAATTGATTCTCAATATGATATGAAATTAGTTGGCCATAGACAGATAAATATGTCATGAGGCTTATTTGTCCGGACAGGAACACCCTATTCGCTACAAAAGAAGTAGGCTGTTAAACAGTAAGTAACAAATATACAGCAATGTACATGATGAGTATATATAGTATGAATGAGAGTCGCTAAATGATGGAGTGAACATGTTTGTATATAGGCCCCCCATGATAAAAAGATGAATAAAAATTTATTTTATTTTTATTTTTTGAGGGGGAGGGGGAGGAGAGGAGAGGGGCTTGGTGGGGGGAGCTATCAGGGCGGGTGATCCAGGAGGGGTTTTCTTGCGTCTAATAGCTTTTTTCTCTGCCCTTTCATGTTGGTGCCCAGTTTTCTTTTTAATGCAGTTTAAAATTGTTCTTTCCCTACTACCGGGGTAGTTTCTGCATTCGTTCATGGCGTTGATGCATTATTTGTAGGCCTACAGTGGCGTAGCAAAGGGGCAGGGGGGCCTAGTATATGGGAATATGTTTGGGCCCCCTCACACCTCGCAAAATTTGCCAAAAAATTGAAATATAACACACACAATTCCCAAACCTTACCTCTCACAAATAGGATAAAGTAGAGGCCAAGGGGCTTGGACCCCTTATTAAAACTAATTGGGGCTCAAACATTATTTTAGAAGCATTATAATTCTACAAAACACTCCTAGGCATAGCAGGTGTTTATCTTATCTCTTAGATCAGCCTGCTATATCAGGCCCAAAGAAAGGTTTGTTTCAGGTAACATGGGAGGAAAATGTAGGGTCGGTAGGTAGTATTTTTTTTTTAACATGAATGTTCTAGCCAACTTTTCTTTTTTGAATACCTTAAAATTGACCAAAAAAGGGAAAAAATCCGAATATTTCTTCAAAATTGCTTAAAAAACGTAGGGTCAGACCCGTTTCAGGTTCCTTTACCCAGCACAGGTCAATTCTCTATCGGTATGCATAGGAGTGAAAAGTGTTTTACGCAATTCAACAAATGACAAATTCCCATATATATATATATTATTGTAACTGTTTTCAGGCCCCTGGAGTGGGTCTCCATGTATAAATGGGTCCAGGTGTTACCTGTTATGTATCTATACACCGTGTACATGCATACACTGTTAGTGCGGGGTGTAGATGGTGGGAGGGGGGGGGGGGTCCCAATGTCGCATGTCGATTTTAAGAAAAGCCCATGTCCCATGTCACTAAGAAATAAGCCATTTCGCTAGTGTCGCTAATGTCTTTTGTTGAAATAGACATATTTTTGACACCCTAGAAAATTTTGGAAATCTAGAAGCCAAATGGTCCATTCTAGTGCTATTAATTAATGTTTGTTACCCTAGTTCTAACCCTCCTTTTCCATGTCGCTATGGCACTTAGGTTGCCATGTCACATGTCGATTTTAAGAAATGACCATGTCACCATGTTGATTTTAAGAAATGGCCATGTCGCCATGTCGATTTTAGGGGTCAACCCCCATTATCAAGCCCACATGGGTGCATCGATTGATCAATACAGACACATACAGACAATAATATTTAAATGAATATGGAGGCAGTCTAGCCTGTACAGTGTATTATACTTCAATGGCGTGGACATCTGTTGGATTGAGTAACTGACAACCTGCATACAATTATACATCAACCAGTAGATGGGGGACCATTGAGGCGGGTGTCTGGATTGTGTGATGGACCGCATGGTGCTGCAATGTACTTCTTCTTTTTTCTTCTTTTTTTTTGATAGTTTTGATTTACATTTTAAATTGATTATTTACCCTGCAGCAATAGGATAAGCCTGTTTAAGTGGGAGAGAGGACCCAACGTCATCATCATCATGGGGGAGGGAGGGGTATTCCAAGCCCCTCAAGGGAGATGGGGTAGAAACGAATTCCTCCAGTTTACAGGTACTGAAAATGGCCCTAAAAAGGTGACGTCATTTGTGAATGTTCCCTAAGCAGTATAAGCTTTAATTTGATACCAAATATGTCAGTATTTGACTATTCTCATCAAGTTTTTCGTCTCTTTTAAGATATCAAAATGAAATAAAAGTTTTCCTCAAAACCATTATTTCTATGACGCGGGCCAGTATTTTTTGTAGTGTCCTTAACTGGAGGGGAGCCAGGACATTCTGTGTACACATCTGAGCCCTGCCTGCTCTGATACATGATACATATAGACAGAAGTCCACGATGATCTGTCTGAATTACAGGTTCTCCACGAGTGGTATCTTGGATCATATCACACGAGGCGGAGACGAGTGTGATGTGATCCAAGGCACCACAAGTGGAGAAACCAGGAATTCAGACTGATTAGAGTGGATCTCTGTGTTTATTTCATGTAATTATATTTTAAAAAGACATTTAAAGATTAGTTTCATAGCTATTTTAGAGACCTCATCGTGGAGAAACAGCCCGTGGAGAATGAGCATCAGTTTCTCCACGGAGATGTGGAGAACTACCATTCTAGTACTTAAGCGTAGAAGCTTGGTTTCTCCACATGAAATAAATATACATACACACAGATCTCTACACAGAAGGACGGACTCTGATTAGCCTTATCAGTGTGTGACCCACAACCTACATATAGCTATCTCTCTTATCTTATACATGTATGTATACCCAGACAAGGGAGCCTTCATTTAGCTGTTGATGTGGTATACAACCTATCACAGTCTACACTGAAAATCCATAGATTGAAAGGGTTAGTCAGTACAGACTATCCTAGGTTGGTCATGTGAGTGTTAGTCTCAATGGCAAAGTTATATTCAAAAATGACCAAGGGGTCAGTCAGTAGTGGCTAACCTAGGTTCATCATTGGTGTGTTGTATTTGTATATCACTAGTTGGGGCCACCTGTCATGACCACTCAGTGGCTCCCCCTGGAAATAAAAAGACTAAGGTGGGTTGGTCAGTACTGACCAACCTGACAATAATAACTGACCTAGGTTGGTCGTATAGGGAGCCAAAAAATGATTAACTAGGTTAAGCACTAGTGACTGAGAGGTTGGGCGTATAGGGAGCCTAGGAATATCAGTGTAGATGTATTTGTGGGAGATGCATCATTATATCAGGTTCTTAGACGTATAATTGATATTCACCCTTGCTGTTGTTGAGTTACGTGGATTTCTTTCTGAAATTGATTTCTGAAAATTTCCATTTACCTAAGCCATATCTTAATGGTTCAGTGTTGGGGGGAAAAGTACTGAAGGAGTAGTGGTAGGGAACCCATTTCATCGTCCTAACCGAATCTAGGTTCATAGATTTATATTGATGTGCTTCTTTAACGACCCCTGGCACCGCCATTATCACGTCATGACATGCGCTGTTTCAGTAAATAAACACTCCTTTTTATCACCTTTATTGTGAACAATGTCAGAGACTAACTGCTCCCACGAACTCTTTAAGACCCGCTTAGTGCTTTAAGGGAGTGATCATTTTTTAACAACAGGGGTCAACGGGTCGAAATTTTTTACCCCCCTCCTACGGGTCGGAAATCGGCGCGCGCGCGGGCCCTTTGAAGCATAGTAACGCGCGGGCTTTTTGGCCCAAAACAGGTTAAATTTTTTTGACCCCCCCCCCCAAGAGGGGTCCAAATTTTTTACACCCCCCCCCCCCCCGGTGAAGCGGTCCAAATTCCCCCCCCCCCCTGTTGATAAAAAATGATCACTCCCTAATGTGCTTTGAACTTTGTTGTCATGATGAATGGATGCTGCCTTTTCGCGTCTAATCGCTGTGCTGCATCCATGCATCATGACGATCCTACGGGGCTGATACATGCCCGAAGCATCGGCATGATGCACATATGCAGCCCTGCCGAATAGACTGCATTAATTAATCATGCCGATAAAGGGCAATACACATGAATGTCCTATGCGGCCCCCTGAGAGATAAATGGTTAACCCTTTAAGAACGGCATACCGTATTCGACGTAATAAGTGCACAGTGCACTTACAAAATGATTATGGAGACCTTTTAGTAGTGAAGAGTTTAATTGGGGTCAAAAATTGAGATATTTTTGGTTATTTGTAGTATAAAAAAAAGGCCAAAAACGAGGATGGGCGCTTATTAGGGGGTGTGCGCTTATTACGTCGAATACAGTATTGCTAAAAAGATTACATTTGTCGTCATGATGCACCAATGCAGTCTCAATCTGGTAGGGTCGGCATGATGCTTGAATGCAGCACTGGCGAGTTACTCGCCAGGGCTGCATTCATGCATCATGACGACCAAGGCCATGCATCATGACGACCAAGGGCATGATGCATTAATGCATGATGCCATCCTTAAAGGGTTAATTTATCTAGGTCAGCAGGTATAGGTGAGAGATGCGGGACGCATACAGGTGATGCTGATACCAGAAGTACAACAGAGATAAAAAATGAAATATCCAGCGCCATCACAAAGTAGTAACATGCAATATCTGCACCTATAGTGTGCGGACTGGGAATACCCGGGGAATACCTTACACTGGAGAGAGAAAAGTGTAAATGTGCAGGGGAGAGTCTTAGGACACCGGAAGGAGAGAGACAGAGGAAACATGAGACAGGTAACGGATATGTATATATTGTTGACCCGATTGTTGTTGACCCCCCCCCCCCAACCCAACTGTCTGTCTCTCACTAAACATCAGTAGCTGTCTGTCTCTATACCTTATAAGTAACTGTCTGTCTCTGTCATCCTATTTCTTTTTCTCTCTCACCCTAACTGTCTGTCTCTGTCTCCTTCTGTCTCTCTCACTCTAATTGTCTGCCTCTCCCTATGTCTGTCTGTCTGACGTGCTGTCTGCCTCTTTGTCTGCCTCTCTGTGTCTGTCTGTGTCTGTCTGCCTCTCTGTGTCTGTCTGTGTCTGTCTGCCTCTCTGTGTCTGTCTGTCTCTGTCTGCCTCTCTGTGTCTGTCTGTCTCTGTCTGCCTCTCTGTGTCTGTCTGTGTCTGTCTGCCTCTCTGTGTCTGTCTGTGTCTGTCTGCCTCTCTGTGTCTGTCTGTGTCTGTCTGCCTCTCTGTGTCTGTCTGTCTCTGTCTGCCTCTCTGTGTCTGTCTGTGTCTGTCTGCCTCTCTGTGTCTGTCTGTCTCTGTCTGCCTCTCTGTGTCTGTCTGTGTCTGTCTGCCTCTCTGTGTCTGTCTGTGTCTGTCTGCCTCTCTGTGTCTGTCTGTGTCTGTCTGCCTCTCTGTGTCTGTCTGCCTCTTTGTCTGCCTCTCTGTGTCTGTCTGTGTCTGTCTGCCTCTCTGTGTCTGTCTGTCTCTGTCTGCCTCTCTGTGTCTGCCTCTCTGTCTGCCTCTCTGTGTCTGTCTGTGTCTGTCTGCCTCTCTGTGTCTGTCTGTCTCTGTCTGCCTCTCTGTGTCTGTCTGTCTCTGTCTGCCTCTCTGTGTCTGTCTGTCTCTGTCTGCCTCTCTGTGTCTGTCTGTGTCTGTCTGCCTCTCTGTGTCTGTCTGTGTCTGTCTGCCTCTCTGTGTCTGTCTGTGTCTGTCTGCCTCTCTGTGTCTGTCTGTCTCTGTCTGCCTCTCTGTGTCTGTCTGTCTCTGCCCAGTAAACACCCTACGTAGTTCCAACGTAGCTCAAAGGTTTCTCTAGGTATATGTCCAACCAAAAGGTTTGAGATTGGTAATTTTTTAAGGTTTGTAGACGTCAAAACGTTAAGGTTTATTTACGTTCAACAGAGGTAGACGTCTGATTTACGTTGATCTACCTCATTCAGACGTAAAAATTCTACGTAGATCTACGTTAAAAGACGTAACTTTTCAACTTCAATTGGGTAGATAACTTTTCCGTGTCACACTAGGTGGCAGCACTATCAATTATGGAGAGTATATTACAGCTCCTTAACAAATCTACCACATTCAAGCAGTAAATTCTCCTTAATTGTGAATTCAATATCATGCAAATAAACCGCATTCAATAGAATATTTATATATAAAGGACAGGTGATTAAAGTATTGTGCATGAATAGGAGCTTTGAGGCACTTTACTATGAGGACACCACATTGGTGGTAATGGAAGAAATACAAAGCCTGTCTGCAGCCAAAACTATTCAACAGATCTATACTGTCAGGCTGTTCAATTGAACTACAAGAATATACTATGTAGAATGAGATGAGATTGAAAATTATAGTAGTTACTTTGTATGAATATTGTTTGTAAATGTAAATTTGTCTGCAATATATCACAAGTCTTTGTCTGAGTCCCACTATGTAGAATTATATGTAATGTGTTAAACATAGATTTACGTCTTCAGGAGCTACGTAAATCAGACCTGCAAGTTTGAGATTGGCAAATAAACCTTAACGTTTTGACGTTGATAAACCTACTAAAATTACGTAGTTCAGACCAAAATTCAACGTAGATTTACGTCTGACCAACGTCGTTGTGTTTACTGGGTGTCTGCCTCTCTGTGTCTGCCTCTCTGTGTCTGTCTGCCTCTCCCTATGTCTGTCTGCCTCTCTGTGTCTGTCTGTGTCTGTCTACCTCTCTGTGTCTGTCTGTGTCTGTCTGCCTCTCTGTGTCTGTCTGTGTCTGTCTGCCTCTCTGTGTCTGTCTGTCTCTGTCTGCCTCTCTGTGTCTGTCTGTGTCTGTCTGCCTCTCTGTGTCTGTCTGTCTCTGTCTGCCTCTCTGTGTCTGTCTGTCTCTGTCTGCCTCTCTGTGTCTGTCTGTGTCTGTCTGCCTCTCTGTGTCTGTCTGTCTCTGTCTGCCTCTCCCTATGTCTGTCTGTCTCTGTCTGCCTCTCTGTGTCTGTCTGTCTCTGTCTGCCTCTCTGTGTCTGTCTGTGTCTGTCTGCCTCTCTGTGTCTGTCTGTGTCTGTCTGCCTCTCTGTGTCTGTCTGTCTCTGTCTGTGTCTGTGTCTGTCTCTGTCTGCCTCTCCCTATGTCTGTCTGCCTCTCTGTGTTTGTCTGTGTCTGTCTGCCTCTCTGTGTCTGTCTGTGTCTGTCTGCCTCTCTGTGTCTGTCTGTCTCTGTCTGCCTCTCTGTGTCTGTCTGTGTCTGTCTGCCTCTCTGTGTCTGTCTGTGTCTGTCTGCCTCTCTGTGTCTGTCTGTCTCTGTCTGTGTCTGTGTCTGTCTCTGTCTGCCTCTCTGTGTCTGTCTGTGTCTGTCTGCCTCTCTGTGTCTGTCTGTGTCTGTCTGCCTCTCTGTGTCTGTCTGTGTCTGTCTGCCTCACTATAACTGTCTGTCTCTGTCTCTGTCTGCCTCACTATAACTGTCTGTCTCTGTCTCTGTCTGCCTCACTATAACTGTCTGTCTCTGTCTCTGTCTGCCTCACTATAACTGTCTGTCTCTGTCTCTGTCTGCCTCTCTCTAACTGTCTGTCTGCCTCTAACTCACTCTAGTATCTCAGTAGCATGCTTTTAATGGCACACTGATGTTGAACTCTGGTGTAAGAGGCTAAGGTTAAAGACGTAATTAAAAAATAACAATGCGCCTACAATGTGTTAAAACCTAGCCTGAAGCATCCTCTACAGTTTCATCGTTAACCTATATTGATGTTTATGATTTTTAATGGCACACTGATGTAGAACACTAGTGCAATAGCCTAGGTGAAAGACTTTATTGAATAAAAAATAATTAATGGCCCTACAATGTGTCACACCTAAAGTGTTTGTTTATATTTTAGTGTTAAAACCTAGCCTGAAGCATCCTCTAGTTTTATCATTAACCTATATAAGTGTATATTGGCCAAACAAAAACAAAAATTGTGTTCCGGCAACCCGACCGACCCTATCATTTGGGCCCGACCCTAATCCTTTTTTTTTTCTAGAATTCCCCTGGTGTATAGGGTATCGCCAATGGGGAAAGGGTGTACTTAATGGTCTTTAGCTATGAATCGTCATCCTTTGAGTGATTAGAAAGGAGAATATTCTTTGTATGGCAGAAACTGAACTGATAATGGCTTGATTATACAGATATTGGTTAGGCAAAAATAGGTTTGTTTCAGGTAACATGGCAAGAAAATGTAGGGTCGGTAGGTTTGTTTTTTTCTTTTAACATGAAACTACTACCCAACTGCTCCCTAAAATTGACCAAAAAAGGGTAAAAATACAAAAATGTCTTTAAAATTGAAAAGAAACGTAGGGTCGGCCCTGTTTTGATAGGGTCGGTCGGGTGACCTGAAACAAACCTTTTTTTTGGCCTTACTCCACTATAGAATAACCACACCATGAAGTGAGATTTAAGCTCAGGGAGCGTTCATTATTTATGGCTGGGGGGGTGAGCATTTGAGGGGGGGGCAAATTTTTTTAGGGGTATTCAAGGGGGGGGCCTTTTTTTTTTACCCTATTCTTGGGGGGGCCTTTTTTTTTAGGGGTATTCCTAAAAATGTCGCGAATTTAATACGTTGAAATGTCGCGAATTTTGGTAACAGCCTGTGTTATATTTTACCAAATTATGTCAATATTTTCAAAAGTTACCAAAATTTTCCTCAAACTCCCAGCAAATTTCTCACTGCATCACTTTTGACACTCAGAATAGCCCACCGTTTTGTCAGTCTTCAAAAAAGTGCCGGCCTCATGTAAGCACTGAGGGTATGGGAGCTTCCAATTTATAAGCACTGGGGCCCTTAAACTCAACGGTATGTAAGTCAAGTGTCTGAGGTTTGACTATTACTCACTCACCAGCAAGTATCATGAGACGTTTACACTAAAACAGCTTACGAATGGATGTATTTGTTGCAAGGTAGTAAATTGTAGGTAAAATAGTGCCCAGGATTAAATGCATACAATTAGTAGACACCAACGTCGTTTTTGTAATAAAGTTGAAAACGATCCAGGGTAAGGGGGGGGGGGCGCTTTATTTTCAACCTATTCCGAGGGGGGTCCTTTTTTTTCCAACCTATTCCGAGGGGGGGGGGCAATTATTTTTGACGTATTTGATTTGCCAAACGCTCACCCCCCCCCCTGCCATAAATAATGAACGCTCCCTTAGCTAAAATTATGAAAAAACGACCAACCTACCCTGATCTTTTGGACCATGTTATCAGAACACAACCTATATTTTAGTTTGGCCTTGATACATTGATCTTTATTCATAAGAGTGCAAATTGAATTAGGTTGTGAATATAGTAATTAATTTCCTCCAAATATGTAGATACCTCGCCGCTGTGAATCATAAACATGATTAGGCCAAAAATAAAAGAGGTTTGTTTCAGGTAAACCGACCGACCCTATCTACACAGGGCCGACCCTACGTTTTTTTATGCAATTTTGAAGAAATTGTCGTATTTTTACCCTTTTTTGGTAAATTTTTGGGTTTTCAGAGAGGCCGGCTAGTACTTTCATGTTAAAAAGAAAGTAAAAAATCAAAAATAATCCGACCTACCGACCCTACATTTTTTGTTACCTGAAACAAACCTTTTTTTTGGCCTTATAACCCATAGACCTATATAGCATGGAGTATGTAGCTGATGATCTGGGACAATTAACCCATATAATGTGCCAAGTAGATGCATTGTGTACCTAACACTTTGACCCTTATGCATTATGCCTATTTGTCGGCATGATGCAGAATGCATGAATACAGCCCTGCTGAGTAACTCACCAGGGCTGCATTCTAGCATCATGCCGACCCCACAGGGTTGAAACACTCCTGAAGGGTCAGCATGATGCACCAATGCAGCCCAGGCAAGTTATCGGCCAAGGCTGCATTGATGAATCATAGCAACACATCACATGACGCATTAAATCATTATGTGACCCTTAACCCTTTAATGATGAATGTCTGTAAAAGATGACATTTGTCATTACGATGCACCAATGCAGCCACAGCGAGTAACTCGCCGGTGTTACATTGGTGCATCATGTCGACCCTCCGGGAGCGTCTCAACCCCGTATGGTCGGCATGATGCATGAATGCAGCACCGGCGAGTTACTCGCCAGGTCTGCATTCATGCATCATGATGACAAGGGGTATGATGCATTAAAGGGTTATATGAATAATGCATGGTGGCAGACACTCAATGATATACCTACATACACCACAGATTACCAGCATCCATATATGGGCGGTATATAGGTCAGACTGGTCATCACCTACTGGGGGGGGGGGGCAGAGTACATGTGCACTCTCCTGTCAGAGCCCGGGGGGGGGGGGGGGAGGCACTCGGTACATTTTGTATACAAAGTGTATACACAGGTGTGCGACTGGGAAGGGCACTTTTTGAGCAAAATCCCCCTCACCAAGGGTGTGCTTTTCACCAAAATCCCCCTCACCAAGGGTCAATTTTCACCAAAATCCCCCTCACCAAGGGTTACTTTTCGGAGATTAAAAAAAAATCCCTCCAAAAAGGGTCACTTTTGACCAACATTCTTACACCAAGGCCGACTCCTTTGGGAAAATTGCTAAAAACCTAGGCACTTTTGTCCAAAATCCCCCTCAGCAAGGGTCACTTTTGACCAAAATTCCCCTCACCAAGGGTCACTTCTGACCAAAATTTCCCTCACCAAGGGTAAGGGTTGTCAAAGGGCCAGCCGCACACCCGTGTCAAAAAGAATTTGAGCACCCCCTCGCGTTTCAGAGGTATGAGTTTGGGTATCCTGGGGTGATTGTAATCTCTGCTCAAACTTCTGAGGTTATATTCACAGGCTTCCATTGTGGTGAAGAGAGCCCCATTGCGGAATAAACATTGGAGGGGAATTTCCGTTTTTTTAAATTTAATATAAAAAAGATACATATAAAAAATGTAAAATTTACATACATTGATATATTTGCTGCTAACATCAAGCTTACATTGTCGGGGAAGCATTGTACCCAGTGTGGGTGCTTGGAGAGTGTGTGATGTGACGTGCCTCTGTAGCTGGGTCACATGACCTGTAGCCCTGTCACGTGGTCTGTGGTCACCTGACAGGGACGCTGTATGGACGCTGTGTACACACCAGGACGACATGTCCCGCGTCTCACCCGATACTATGGCAAGCCATTCCCAGCTAATAAGAAAACGTTATTTTACGTTAAAATGAGGTCTTGAAATTTTATATAGCGTTAGGCCATAGTAAGGAGCCTTAGAGAAACGTTATATAACGTTATAAAATGTTAATTAACGTTTTTTGTTTCCTTGGTTTGTTCATCATCCTCAATATCAAAGTATCAGCTATTTGAACAACTGGTTGTTCAAATTGAAAATGGAGTTTTTGATAAACTCCCTTTTCACCTTGAAAATGGAATTATCTAAAACTTTAATTTCAGCGTTCTGAATTCTGATATCGACGTTCTAAACTCTGATACTGGGCTGACATCGGAATAATAAAAAGACAAAGGTTCACGAGTTTTGGTCTGTAGCCTGGGTTATTTCACGAGTTGGAGGTAGGGCCGTATTTCACGAGGCCGCAGGCTAAAACAGACTAAAACGAGTGTTCCTTTGTATTTATTTTTTACCTTTTTCGATTCAAATTAAATTATTACAGGGGGAAGGGCCTAAATAGGGCTGAAATAGCTTTTTTCTACGTCGTTCAAATGTAAACAAACCGCCATTTTGATGACGTCACAGGGCCGTGAAATACGGCCATGGGTTATTTCACGGGGGTGTGCAATACGGCGATCTTTGGTTAAATCAATAGCACTGCCGTATTTCATAAAAAATAAACTCTGATAACTGAGTTTAAAACTTCAATATCAACATTTTACACAACTCCTGTTTTGTCCAAAAAGGTGGTTTATTAGAACTACTTTTTAAGATAATAGAAACTTCATTATCAGTTGAAAATGAAGTTCTTTTTGTCGTTTGCGAATTGAACAACTGGTTTTTCGAATTTGAATTTCGAACTAGATTTTCTATTTCTAAGGCCAAACAAAATAAAAGGTTGTGTTCCGGTAACCCAACCGACCCTATCATTTTGGCCCAACCCTAATCTTTTTAGAATTTTTTTTTTTAGGTTTTCCCTAGGTTATAACCACAGAGCATAGAATGTACCTAGTGGCCTTCAGCCATCCGAATTGTCATTATTTCAAAGATTAGAAGGGAGGACATTCTTTGTATAACTATTTTTTAACTGATAATGGCTTAATTGGAAAGATATTGGTTCTACACTATCAAATAAACACTCCATAAATGAGATTCTCCCTTATATCTCATCACATGATCCTAAAAATAATTCATTAAAAAATCGACCGACCTACCCTATTATTTTGGCCCATGTTACGGCACACAGGTAATTTTTTTGTTAGGCCTAACCAGATGCTCGATTTAAACAACTCTATTTTAAATCAAGAAACTCTGATATCGGGGGTGAACAAATCGCTTACCATATGGGTCCAACCGCCCCCCCCCCCCCTCCAAGTCACAGGGGCCGTTATGACTATGAATCTTGTCGTCTTAGTCTATAGGGAATGCTCTTAGGGAACGGTCATTTATTACCCATGGGGGGGGGGGGGGGGTTGTTTGGCCTGCTCCTCCCACCTGTACAAATACACACCATTGCATTGGTCCCTGGGGCCCATATGTGTTTTACTTGGACCAGCTGGGCTTTCCCATATCTGGGTTATGGTCCTTTGTGTTACCAGGGGGAGCCCAGATGCGTCAGCTCACAAAAACCTTTTTCCCATAAGTACATTGTAAATATTTCTAAACATACTGACATCTGATTTCCCTCCAGAAATGACCATTTATTGTACAACTTTATAGTGGGTGCTAAATCTGGGCTAGGGCTGGGCACTTTGAATCTGGGCTGGCCATCTCGGTTACCACCGGTAGCCCTGGTCAAAAAGGACCAAAACCCAGGGTGGGCAAATCAGCTTGCCCAGTTAAAAACACATATGGGCCCAATTAAGCAATGCTGACTGGGCCTTCCCTATGACATCTAGATGGGTTTATGAATGGTGTGTAATCAGCAGAGCCTGCAGGGTCAGGCTGATGATTAGGCCAAATATAAAAATAAGAGGTGTGTTTCAGGCTACCGACCCTAGAAACTTTTATGCAATTTTGATTTTTTTTTATTATACTTTAGGTCATTTTGGGGCAATTTAAGAGTCGTTCTGATAGTTCACGAGTCGAGGTGGTCGTCGTCGAGTCGACATTGAAGTTTGTGAGTCAATTTCTGGGTATACTTTCAGGCCAAGTAAAAAAAAAGATCTTGGTAAAGAAAAATCCTTCCTCCCCTAAATTTTTAGACCAATCAACCTGAAACACACCTTTTTTTCTTGACCTAATTCGTGAATGATTCTTTAAAAAAAGTCGTAACTAGGATGAGATATGGATTTATAACATATCACAAGGAATATCATGGCTATAGATTAAATTAGGGTTATAGATTTATAATTGTTTGACTGATATTTGGTCTATTGGATTGGATAGAATTGTACTGGAATAGAAAGAGCTGAGCTATAGACTAAAAGATAACATCTACAAAATAGTGATGCATAGTGCTTATTATTTGATATTTAGAAAGTAAACATCTAAGTCTCCACTCCCTTGAAAGTACCCCCCCTTGTTGTCACAGAATGAGACGCCCCCTGGTGGCGTTCATATGAGTCATATATCCGGATGGAATCTGCAGATTAAACCCTTTAAAGGCCGCAGAGTGCCTTAATGCATCATGCCCCTTATCGTTATGGCGAGTATGCATTACAGCATCATGCGAGCTGCATTACAGCATCATGCCGACCCTACTGCCAAAGGGGCGTCATGATGGTGGGTGCAGAGGGGTCCCCCCCTGAGGTCGGAAAGTCGCCGAAATTAAGGGGTCCAGGTCACAAAGTCGCTTTTTTTATGACCTTTGACCTACTGTATTTGTCTCCCAGAAGTCGCCAGGTCGCTTATATTATTGCCTTAGGTCGAAAGTCGCCTTCAAAACGGCCGAAGTCGCCAGGTCGCTTTTGACCCATCTGGACCCCCATGATGCACCAATGCAGCACTGGCGAGTTTCTCACTGGGGCTGCATTGGTGCATCATGAAAACAAATATCATCTTTTAGCGACATGCCATCCTTAAAGGGTTAAGGAACTGTCGACGTCTATGATATACCACGTGGTGCAGGAAGTGACGTGACATATATACATAGATAGGGGATGGGAACGTTCAAAAAGTGAGAAACAATTTAGTAGTAAACATTGCGATAACCCACCTTAAAATTTTCTAATGAGTTTGATTCTTTGTATATTTAACAGAATATCTTTACAGTGCAGGTAGTGTACATTGTACAGCACCGACTCATGCATGATTGGACACCCAATGCTCCGGCAGGGTACTTGACCCAGCATACATTGGGGCACTTTCAGCTGCTTCAGACATCATTGACAGGTGTCTGTGCCTTCAGGGGGATACACTCTATGTAAGTAACTGGTTATAGTCTGAGTCTGTGCCAACATGTAAATGTAGAAGCCCAGGACGAGGTACATCCAATGACCTACCTACTCACAGTTTTATAGAATGTTTCATACCAAGCCAAGCCAGATTCATGGTCCCCCTACCTAATTTCACCTGACCAGGCCGGGTAAACTGGTTCAAGGTAATAGAGTTGTCCAGTTGTGCTATTTATGGCTGATTGGGGATCAAACAAACGCAGTGCCCTGTGCTGGGTGCAGTAAACTCTCTCCACTCTCCCCCAGTCTCAGAGATCGGCCCCTTTAAGCATAGTGAATTGTCAGTGTTTAGAAACCACATGCACAGTTTCAAAACACTGATGGGGAGTATACTACCACGAGGCTTGCTCGAATTAGAAACCCTGTTGGTGAGTCAATTTCGGGGAAATTTTGAGATTTGCAGACCAAACATAATATATCACCTGAAACCCACTTTTATTTACAGTGTAGTTCATCACAGTAAACTTACTGTCCAAAATGGAGAAATGAATCCTGATACCAGAGCGTCTGTGGTGACCAGGACACTGAGAAAAGGTGAGGTCCAGGAGCCCAGTGTAGGTTATATTAGAGGGTGGCGTCATAGTCCGTACTGTTTATTTTGACTATGGCATCCTGCTTTGCTAAGGCCAAATAAAAGATTAATAGCACTTTATATTGTAAGTAATTTTGGGGCTATTTCAGAGCCAATTTGATAGTCCACGAGTCTACGCCATTGTCGGCAAGTCAGTGCTGAAGTTTGTGAATCAAAATTCAGGTACTTCTCAGGCCAAAGTAAAAAAAATAATCAAAATCAAAAATAATAATTCTACCTACCCTACTTAGATTTTCAAACTATGTAACCTGAAACACACCTTTTATATATTTTTTTGCCTGATATGTGCCTCTACATGGGTACCCACAGTTTCGGCTGTGTCGCCGTGTCGGATTTTAGCAAAAAGGGCCCTGTCACCGTGTCGAATTTTATGCATATAGAAACTCATAGAAACATTTCTCTGGGTCTAATTTTATCTCTAATTTAGCCGTGTCCGTCGGATTTTAAAAGGGCCGTGTCGCCCGTGTCGATTTTTAAAAGGCCGTGGAAAAAAAATCCGACCTACCAACCCTACATTTTCTTGCCATGTTACCTGAAACAAACCTTTTTTTTGGCCTTAGCTGGAAGGTTTTCATTACTGCACGGACATGAGAGGGGACCACCATCCCCTCATCACCCTTCCAGCAACCTTCTACTATGGCCCTTGCTCATGTTGACACTGTAATCCACCCTCTCACCTAACTACTGCTATAAATCTGATCCCGTATGGATCTATTTCACACAAGTAACGTCATTCCCACGTGGGGGACTTGATTGATTTATATCTATCTCTGTCCCAACCTGTTCACTATGATACTTGTATCTCTGTCCCAACCTGTTCGCATCGATACTTGTATCTCTGCCCCATCCTGCCTCTTCACATCAGAACTTGTATCTCTGCCCTAACCTGCCTCTTTACAACAGTGCTATCATTTGCTCATACAATCTCTAGGAGCTTATTCTAATAAGCTTACTTGATAAAGTATAGGATATTTAGATATATATGTAGTGAGGACATGAATCATAATGTACCTGTAGCAATGCCATGAAAACTTGAGCCGGAAAACCAAATCAATACAGGGAATGATCAGGTTCATTCAAAAGGAAAAGAAAGTAACCATGTGTCGATCTGTCCCAAACATGCCTGTTCATATCAGTACTTGTATCTCTGCCGCAACCTGCCTGTTCACATCAGTACAAGCTTGTATCTCTGCCCCAACCTGCCTGTTCACATCAAAACAAGCTTGTATGTCTGCCCCAATCTGTTAACATTAGAACAAGCTTGTATCTCTGCCCCAACCTGCCTTTTCACATCAGTACGTGTATCTCTTCCCAAACCTGTCTGCACGAAATCTCTGCCACAATCTACCTGTTCATATCAGTACTTGTATCTCTGCCACACTCTACCTATTCACATCAGTACTTGTATCTCTGTCCAAACCTGCCTGTTCACAGTACTACTGGTATCTCTGCCCAAACCTGCCTATTCACATCAGTACTTGAATCTCTGCCTCAACCTGCCTGTCCACATCAGTACTTGAATCTCTGCCTCAACCTGCCTATTTACATCAGTACTACTTGTATCTCTGCCCTAACCTGCCTGTTCACATCAGTACTTGTATCTCTGCCCTAACCTGCCTGTTTACATCAGTACTTGTATCTCTGCGCCAACCTGCCTATTGACATCAATACTGGTATCTCTGCCCCAACCTGCCTATTTACATCAGTACTACTTGTATCTCTGCCCCAACTTGCCAATCCACATCAGTACTTGTATCTCTGTCCCAACCTGCCTCTTCACATCAGTACTTGTATCTCTGCCCCAACCTACCTATTTACATCAGTACTTGTATCTCTGCCCCAACCTGCCTGTTCACATCAGTACTTGTATCTCTGCCGCAATCTGCCTGTTCACATCAGTACTTGTATCTCTGCCCCAACCTGTCTGCATGAAATCTCTGCCACAATCTACCTGTTCATATCAGTACTTGTATCTCTGCCACACTCTACCTATTCACATCAGTACTTGTGTCTCTGTCCCAACCTGCCTGTCCACATCAGTACTTGAATCTCTGCCTCAACCTGCCTATTTACATCAGTACTACTTGTATCTCTGCCCTAACCTGCCTGTTCACATCAGTACTTGTATCTCTGCCCCAACCTGCCTGTTTACATCAGTACTTGTATCTCTGCCCTAACCTGCCTGTTTACATCAGTACTTTTATCTCTGCGCCAACCTGCCTATTGACATCAGTACTGGTATCTCTGCCCCAACCTGCCTATTTACATCAGTACTACTTGTATCTCTGCCCCAACTTGCCAATCCACATCAGTACTTGTATCTCTGTCCCAACCTGCCTCTTCACATCAGTACTTGTATCTCTGCCCCAACCTACCTGTTCACATCAAAACAAGCTTGTGTCTCTGCCCCAATCTGTTCACATTAGAACAAGCTTGTATCTCTGCCCCAAACTGCCTGTTTAGATCAGTACTTGTATCTCTGCCCCAACCTGCCTGTTCACATCGATACTTGTATCTCTGCCCCAACCTGCCTGTCTACATCAGTACTACTGGTATCTCTGCCCCAGCCTGTTCACATCAGAACCTTATATATTGCGGGTGTAAGGTGTGAATCAGGATGACAGTGCGGTTCCTGTGTATCTCTGCCCCAACTTGTCAATCCACATCAGTACTTGTATCTCTGCCCCAACCTAACTTTGACTGTTCTCGTGTGTTGCAGGTGTGAGGTGTGACTCAGGATGACGACTCGGTTCCCGTGTGGCCGGGTGGCGGCGCTGGTGTGCGTCATACTGGGGCTCCTCCTGGTGGTCGTCTACATGATGAGTCAGCACCAGACCATCAGAGGTAAACCAAAACTTTATTTTATTCTATTTTATTTTATCTTCTTCAATTTTTTTTTTTTTTTTTTTTTTGGGGGGGGGGGGGGGGGTTTAAATGATAGATTCAAACCCAACCTATTTTTTTAAAGAAATTTAATTAAATCTTTTTTTTTGGGGGGGGGGGGGGGGGGTTATATGGTAGATTAAGCTACTCAAAAGTGGTTTCTCATCATCATGTGTGTCATGAAAATTATGATTTCGGAAAAGGACTTTTCTCTCTTTAAAAAAAAACACATTTCTAATGAAAACTAATGTCAAAATGGACAAATGTTGACTAATTTGTATCCATTTACCAAATCGGCCTTAAAATGAATTAATGTTTATGAATCCTCCGCCTACCAAGCATACTGGACTGGTGGTGCACTCCATGCTGAGTAGGAACTAGACAATCACTGATTGAATCAGCTACCCAGCCAGCATTGGTCCCTGGATTATGGTCCTTTTTGTCCAGGGCTACCAGTAGGATTCCAGATGGGCCAGCCTAGATTCAAAGTGCCCAGCTCAAGCCCAGATTAAATATAAACTATAAAAATGTACAATAAGTTGTGATTTCGGGAGGAAAATTAGATCTCAGCATGTTTTAAAAAATTTACAATGTATTTATGGGAGAAAAAGATTTCCTGGGCTGGCCCATCTGGACTCCCACTGGTAGCCCTGGACAAAAAGGACCATTACCCAGATATGGGCAAGCCCAGTTGGCCCAAGTGAAACACATATGGGCCCCAGGGACCAATGCTGACTGGGTAGGAACAAGACAATCACTGATTGAATCAGCTATGGGTACGTTTTTAAACCCAACACAAACTATCATGAGGGAAAGCATTTTAGGGCCAAAAATTGTAAATTAGGTCACTCAAAAGAAAAAAGTTGTTTGCATATCACTGCACGCGTCATGGAAATCTTCCCCTGACTTCACCCAAGCTAAGAAAACTAGCCGGCCGTCAACTCAACTCTAAGATGGCCCCAAAATGGCCAAAAGGATTTGTCTAAAATGGATAAAAATGACTACGGTCGTCCCCTAGACAGGCAGGGGTGGGTAATCTGAAACACACACCCTTTTTGGCCCCCAGCGCAAGCTAGAGTGTCACTCCATACCAGAGTGTACATGACTAATGACTTTACTGCGGTCTACATGCCAATACCCTCCACTAGGGTCTCAGTCTCACGACTTTGTAACAATTGGATCGTCTTTGACCGGGTGATGTCTTTGACCGGGTGACGTCTTTGACCGGGTGACGTCTTTGACCGGGTGACGTCTTTGACCGGGTGACGTCTTTGACCGGGTGACGTCTTTGACCGGGTGACGTCTTTGACCGGGAGGCTATAAAGGGTCTTTTTTAATTTTTTAATTTTTTTCCCATGTCTCCACTATTTGTAAAAATATGTGGATGGTTATTGCATAACACTTTGGACAGTGTAGCTCTTCAAATTCCACATAACATAGAAAGTGAAGTCTTTGACCGGGCAGAGGAAAAAATATAACATTATGCTATAATGCATGTAAAAGGGGCTACATATAAATATAAAAAAACTTTAAATCAATTTCATTTCATATAGTGTGAAAATATTCTTAGACCTTTTCCACCCATTTCTCACTATATAGGTCTAATTTATGCTATAATAACGTTTCCCGGTCAAAGACATCACCCGGTCGTGAGACTGAACCCCGGACTGAGCCCTATACCCAGGTAACAAGAAAAGGTTGGTCAACGTTGATCAACATTCACTTTTGGTTGATTGGTCTAACGTTTTATAATTTGCATTATTTCAACGTTAACTTAATGTTTTTGTTGAAGACGTGAGTTTAGAAACGTTGGTTTAATGTTAGAAATCAGTTAGCAAACTAACGTCTTCCAGGTAACCTTCATTAAACATTGTTCAACGTTTTTTTGTGGACTCAAACCAACGTTCATCTAACTAATTGTTTAAACGTTTATTTAACGTTTTTTAATGTTTCCAATCCAACCAACCAGGTGGCAGTTTAGTCATTGATAGAACTGGTGCCGATGCTTACCTAATATATTTGTCCAGAATAAACAATTATTCTGATCATTTCTGATATATTTATTGAATTTTACAACAAAATTCAATGTATCAATATGTCTAGGCTAAGAAACATGATAAAATAATAATATAAAGCATGTTTGAATATGTCTCATATGAACACACCCACTCTGTAGCATTCAGAGATAGATAAAAGCTATACTGAGTAACCATGAAGGGGTCTTATGAATCAATGGGTTAGTAGCGACTCTCCCTGGTGGTGAGTAGGCCTATGCTCTACTTACCCTTTGTAAGTTTGGAGAAACAATATAAAATAAAAGTAAATATTATCAGACAGTATATGGTCCTTTGTGCATAAGAATGTGTGTATTAACTAAACGTTTTTTCACTCATAGCTCAATGTTCAACGTTCAACGTTGAATTGAGTCCATGAAATGGAGTTAGGCTAGATGCAAAATTAACGTTTTTTCACTCTGTAAATGACGTTGAAAAAACGTTTAATCATGTTCAACTTGTTACCTAGGTACCCTCCTCCACTAGGGTGCCCGGCCTTAATTAAGGATGCAACATTTAGTATCACATGGGGGGGGGGGAGGGGGGATTGATGGAACTTTAACCCTTTAAGGACACCATATTACTAGAAGATGACATTTGTCATCATGATGCACCAATGCAGCCCCGGCGAGTTACTCGTATCATGCTAACCCATCAAGGGTGTCTCAGCCCCGTACGGTCGTCAAGAAGTTTGAATAAAGGCCTGGTGAGTTACCAACCAGGGCTGCATTCATACATCATGACGACCAAGGGCATGATGCATTAATGTATTATGCAGTCCTTGTAGGGCTAAGGGCTCCATATTTCTTTTTGCATCATGCCCTTCATCGTCATGCATCATGCCGACTGTTTGTGACTGAGTGTATCAATCCCGCAGGGTTTTTTTTAGTTTGAAAAGAATTTATTCATTCACATGATATTCGACAAATTCTTTCTGTAGTTACAATTTGATTCCGATGGCTGTTACAGTAGTTATATATAAATATATATGATAAATGTTTATATGCTGCTATACAGCTTAGTTGTATATAGCCTTATAAGGAAATAGAGTCTGTGTTTGACGAGTTAGTCATAGCATTGACCATTCGTGTACTGTTGTATCAGCTGATACATGTTTGTTTGGTGAAAATGGATTGATGAATGCGGTGCGAGATTTATGAGCAGTGATCTATGACTATGAGAGGATACAGTAGCAGTCGTGTCTGGATCTACTGAGTCAGAAGCACCATGCGTGGGCTTTGCTTTTTGCGGGCAACCACCTTCAATCTAGCTTATTTTAAACTCAGAGAAGATAGACATTCCTAACTTGCGGTACCTGGTACCTGGTACCTGGTACCTGGTACCAGGGTGGTATGATGCTTGAATGCACCCCTGACGAGTGACCTGCCAGGGCTGCATTCATGCATCATGCCGATGAAAGGCACAATGCAATAATGGAATATGCGGCCCTTCAAGTGTGTTTGTGGAAAGGGCACAATTAGGTGGAGTTAAAGTGGTCCCAGTAAACAAAGTCCACGTTTTTCTAAGGCTCTTTAATATGAAATAACGTTATGTAAAATTTAAAACGTTATTTTGACGTAAAATGACATTTTTTTGTTAGCTGGGGTGGCTTCTGTTTTAATCATTCTACTTTTTTGAGAAGTCAATTGTTGGTAATGAAGGTTCAGCAGTCACATAAAATCATGAAAGCGATGTGACAAAGTTGAAACAAAACAAATACAAAAGTCAAACACTTAATGGTCATTCTGCCCGCCTGGAGCCCTGGTCATGGATCCCTCTGCTGGGGGTCCAGCTCACGTGACGTCATCAATCACGTGACACCAGAAGCCTCCTGCAGGTGTAATTTAAACCATTAACTTCAATTAACCATTTAAATGCAGCATAACGCATTATTGCATCATGGTCTTGGTCGTCATGATGCATGAATGCAGTTACTCGGCAGGACTGCATTCAAGCGTCATGTCATGATGCGCGTGTGAGTTATTTGCCAAAGCTGCATTCATGAGTTTAAATAGCCATAATTGTTTTTTTAGGTTTGCCAAGTCACAGGTTATAAACATGTGTTATTTTTTATGACAAATAAAATGATTATACCTTATCTTTTGTTGACTGCATGGTCTGTTATAAGCACAAAAGGATGATATAAAGATGAATATAAAGATGGAACCTATTTCTCTGCCACAGTTTCAGACCTGTTCACGGGGCAGCAGCAGCAGCAGCACCAAGAGGCGTCACGCACCAATCATGACAGCCCTGCAGGTAAGTGGGGGAATTACCACAGTCAGGCAACACCTGCAACCCCCCCCCCCCTCCCGTCCCCTACCCTGTGCTATACGGGACTAGCGCATTAGGCCATGGGGGCCGCCATCTTGGCTCAGAGCAATGCATTGTGGTTAGGCCCCCGACTCTAGAGCAGTGCATCATGGGAGAATTTCTTATCAGCACCTTTGTCCTGGTGTGAGGAGAGGGGATTAGCCTGATATTGTGATAAGGAGATGGGGTTTAGCCCCCAACTACCTGAGGTACCAGGATGTGTTAGTCCCGTATACTTACCTCTGTATTCACCATTAAGCAGATGGGGGCACGCTTCTCACTCATTGGGATGGAATGCCATTCTCACCAAAGCAACAAAGGACGAACCTGCCGAGTCACTAGACACCGCCCATTCTGTGCGTAATCTTAAATCCCCACTTCTGGCGTAATCTTAAAGTCTTAATAGTACTCACCATTATTAAAGAAGGGAAAAAGGAAAAGAAGAAAAGGGGCTGGGGGGCAGAGCCACCTATTAGGACTAGATTGAGTTTTGTTATCAAGATTACTGGAAAAGTGGGGTTTCGTTATTAAGATTACAGGAAAAGTGGGCTTTTTAAGATTACGCACAGAATGGGCGGCGTCTAGTGACTCCGCAGGTTCGTCCCCACGTGCACCCTATACCCTGTCACAGACCCCCACCAAGAAGCGTATATAATCCTTGCCCCCACCTCCGTTCCCGGCGCTACGCATTCCGGCAACAAGGGATTAATGGAGAACGGGTGCCTGGACAAAAAGCATATCTTGCGTAGTTTGGCGTATCTCCCATATATATATATATATCCTGCCGGACAGAAAATGGTTTATTTAGGGCAGGTGAAGATATAAATGAAGATATAACCACCGCAATTTTCTTTATTTTGCCCCTTACTTTCTTTTTATAATGGAAGCCCGTGAAATATGGTACCCGGTTAAAAACGTTCACATTGCCCCAATCTGGTAAAACACAGCCATAAACAAATAAATGATGCTGATGTTATTGGTATTTAAAGACTGAGTTATGTCCTTATGAATCAAGGTCGTTTAGGCTTTGATCGGCCATGTTGGTTGGTTCAATGTACAATAATATAATGAAAGGCAGGCATGTGGTTAGACGTACCTGTCTGGGCCCCCCCCAAAAAGTTGGTTTCCAGCAACATTGTCCTTCAAGCTAGACCCGGCAGGTCAGATTTTTTTTCTAATTATTTTTTGGGAAAAAGGGTCCAAGAAATATCAAATTACCGAAAATCGTTGCACCACAACTCGTGGCGGATCAAAATATCATTTAAAAAATCTACTAAAATTTCCAAAACGGGAAAGGGGGTAGACTTCCCCCTGGATCCAGACCCAGCTGATGGATAAGATATTTGGATGGGCCATTTTTGGAATTAGAAAAAATTTGAATCCTTAAGAATTGTCTATTCTACAAACTGTAAAAACTGTCATCTCAAAAAAGCCACCATTCTGTTTTGGGTGACCCGGGTGGGTGACTGAAAACTAACCTTCTACTTTTGGCCCTTCCATATCTTTAGTCTGGAACTTTTTGTTCTACTGGTGACATGCCAGACTGTGTCTACAAAAGACTGATCCTGACCCCGACTTTCTCCCTGTGTCTATCCATGACGCCTGAAGAGCCCCCCCCCTCCCCCCCCCCCCCGAAGTCTGGTCTCTCCATAAAGGAAAGGGGTTAATTGGACAGCAGCTAATATGGTGGTCCTATCAGCCCTTTTAGGACCACATGATCAGCGGTTATTGATGTTCATCGGGACATACTCCAGTGGGAACGTGGACAAGAAAATCTTTCCAATCTTAAATTCGGTTTATTAAAGATTATTTTAAGATTATTTTAAGATTATATACAGAAGATTGAAGGCATTTAGTATACATTATTAACATGAGGTGGCGCCGCCCATTTCTTCTTTTTTTACCCTTATTCTAATATTTATTGTTGGTAATATTGTATTATATCAGGGGCTCTTCCCCGGAACCCTCTCTCTTTCTTTTCATTCTTTCTTTTTTTAAACTGATATCAAACACAACTATTGACAACTGTGCCAGGTATAATACAGTTGTGCCACCAGGTGTTTGGAATCTTGAATATAAGATTGTTCTTAAGATTGGCCGTTTTAAGATTGGAAAGATGTTCTAGTCCACGCACCCCCGAGATGACATCATCCACTAGTGCCACATGCTCAGTGGTTATTGGTGGAGGTGAGTAGTATACGGTAATGGGCGTATGGCGCAGGTAGCAGGTCGCAGGCCGCGCTGCGTCCCTCCCCGCCACAGGTTTTAAATATGATAGCATTTCATTTTATATCATTTTTATAGTAACAATTCTGTATACAAGGAGACGGTGCCATTGCATTACATAAGTTAATCGTATACTTTAAATGGGTACTACCTCCCTCCAATGCGGATGGCGCTGCGGCACTTGATTCCCCCCCTTGCACACAGGCAGTGGGCGCTGCTGTGTCCAGAAACAAGGCAGTGTAGCGAGGTACATATATGTCCTGCCCCCCCCCCCCAACACACCTTTTATTGCAAAAACAATTCACCAATATAATCAGTAGTTATAAAACAGGCCGCAGGGTATGCATTAGCACCATCTAGTGCATGTTCTGAACACTACTGGTAGGTAGAGTCTATTGTCACATCCAAGGATGACTGTGGACTTTTAGTTGCACACCTTCCCATGGTACCCTATATCCTCACTTGCCAAGCTGAGGTCTTGTTGAAACATGTGCTCCCCACCCGTCCCCACCCTGGAAACAATATTGTGTGTTCATTTATCAATTGTGAGAGCCCGCACGAAAGTTCATCCTCTTCCTTTTGTTTAAAAGAAGTAGCTGCATCCGGGGACCTTACAACAGCAATACAGGCACGACCGACTCTCTCACGTGAGTGCACGGACAAACGTTTTGAGTTAGTCTTAATATAGTCTACTCTTATTGAAGTCTTACAACCGGAAAGTCTTAATATCCATTTTTCTTTCCTTTTTTCCTCTTCTTTAGTAATGGCGGAACCCCAGTTAAATACCATTTTAAGGTTTTTAAGACATATTTAAGAGTACACATGAACTGTGTCATAGTAAATTTTAAGACCAAGACTTCATTAAGACTCACTCAAAACGTTTGTCCGTGCACTCACGTGAGCTAGGTGCCATCTACGCAACACAGCCTGTGAACTTTACGTGATGATTCATGGCTGACATGATGCATGCCCTTATAAGGCTACTGGTAATGTCACATATAGGGGTCTACATGTACTGAATGTTACACTGCTGATCTATCCCACCTCTGACTGTTTGTCCACAGCATGTCTCTAAATGATGTCGTCATGATGCACCAATGCAGCCCCGGCGATGCCGTGTTCTCCATTGGTGCATCATGCTGACTCTTTGGGAGTCGCCAGGGTTCAACCCTTTCAGGACGGCTACATAATATCTTATTTACCGCGCCAATTTATCGTGAGGATTCCAGAATAGAGAACTAGCGAGTAACCCGCCAGCACTATATAGGCCTACATAATGGCTGACGCTTTAATGACGGCCTGATGTCTTAATGAATGAATGAATGAATGAATGAATGAATGAATGAATGAATGAATGAATGAATGAATGAATGAATGAATGAATGAATGAATGAATGAATGAATGAATACAGAGCTACCGAGTAACTTGCGAGCAACTCACCGTGGCTGCACCAATGCATCATGCCGACCATCTGGTCGGCATGATGCACCAATGCAGCACCGGCGAGTCACTCGCACGACATGATGCCGTGTTTACAGGTTTACCAATGCCCCCATAAGTACAGTACCAGAGTGTAGTTCCCCACATTGACACCAGATGTCGCTGGGTGCAGTGTTGGTGTCCCGGTGTGAGCAGTTCCCATTGTTGCTCCAGTGGAATTTGGCTCGCGGCCAACTCCGAGCAGTTTTCCCACAGGGACACTGACACATTTATTTGCTTTGATAGTACGAGTGCACATCGTTTGACCTGCCAACGCCCGTATTCTGTTTGTGAAGATGTCTCATATATATATATGAGATTAGATATAGCACCCAGATAAATGTAAATGTCTAATGGTGCCTAATATTATTCTGAAGGCCCACATATCACCTCGGGTCCATAATACCACTCAAAACTTATTTCTTATCACCAAGCCATGAAAAATATGACGAGGGAGTGTTTTCCTGTGTGAGTTGTAAGTTCTCATGCGGTAATAATGAGATGGAGGTGCTGTAGTCAAAAATGCAAATGCAATTAGTCATTCATTGTAAGTATCAACCTTCTCTGTAATCCAATTGAAACAAATAGAATTATATGTACTTTTATATTTTTTGTGATTGCAGAATAAAAACATTGCAAATTTAAATCTAAAAATTGAAATGGAATAGCTAACTGAATACACAGTTTAGTTAATAATTAAGAGATTAATCAATTAATAATTAAGAGATGAAGTTATACATTTGCATGTCTGGCTCATTGCATTTGCTGCACTGTAAGCTCCAATTTGAAACCAGATATTACAATATTTTTATCATGTTTTTCCATATCATAAAAATTTCCAAAAATAAAACATCTCCAAGAGACGATTTCGATGACCCATGCGGTGATGAGAAACAAGTTATTTGTTGGAGTGGTCCGTCGTCAGAAATGGTGCAAACAGTGTTAATGGTATATGGGGGTTATTCAGTACCCTACCACACTCAACAATATTACAATTTGTATAATATCATATTAGTCTAGACTAATAGGCATAGCTGTATTTCGCCCCCGGGCGAATTACCCAAGGGCGAATAAAGGGGTGGGGGGGTGGGGGTACAGAAGAGGGTCAGTCTCATGAGTTTGTAACAGTTGAAACGTCTTTGACCGGGTGTCGTCTTTGACCGGTGTAGTCTTTGACCAGGTGTCGTCTTTGACCGGGTATCTTACTTCAACTTTAACCAGCTGCACTGTCCAAAGTATTATGCAATAAGAAGTCCCACCAAGTACATTACATCATATACATATATAATATTTTTAAAAAATGGAAAAAAAAATCTTTTCTAGATACCCAGTCAAAGACGACACCCGGTCAAAGACTACACCGGTCAAAGACTACACCCGGTCAAAGACGTTTCAACTGTTACAAACTCATGAGACTGAGCCAAGAGCATTGGGGCCCACATATCACCCTGCATCCATAATGTCATGACAGAAATGGTGCCAAACACACATTGACACCATTATAAATAGGCTCGGTACACCCCGGGATAAACACCATAATGTCATATAGAGGTTATAGTGTGCCCGCCCACATCCAATAATATTACGTACACAGAGAAAAGAAACAGCGTCAAAGGGGAGTCCAGGTTGCCTCCAGAATGACTCCCCTGTTTAAGGGAGTCCAGGTCGCCTAGGTGACTCTCTGGCTGACCTAAGGGAGTCACCTGGGGGGTCATATAACTCTCTGGGTCATATGACTCCCCCAGGTGACTCCCTTAGGCCAGCCAGAAAGTCACCTAGGCTCCCGTATAGGGGACCTGGACTCCCCTAAACAAGGGGTCATTCTGGAGGCGACCTGAACTCCCTTTTGACGCTGTTTCTTTTCTCTGTGTATGCTAGGCAGGGCCGTACTTCGGCCCACCCTAGGCAAATAACCTAGGGATGAATTAACCCTTCTATAATGACATAATGCATTAAAACATCATCCCCTTGGTCATCATGATGCATGAATGTGCCTCTACATGGGTAAAATTCGACACGTGCGACACGGCGACACGGGGGTTTTAAAAAACGACACTTGCGACACGGGGGTTTTAAAAATTGACGTACACAGACTTGTTTAAAAGGAACTAGTATATTCCATACGGATAAAAATCGACACGGCGACACGGCCGTTTTGCTAAAAATCGACACGGCGACATGGTAGAAAAAACGGGTACCCATGTAGGGCCCTATGAATGCAGCACTGGTGAGTAACTCGTCAGTGCTGCATTCAAGCATCATGCAGACTTTATGAGGTTCAGACACTCCTGTAGGGTCGGCATGATGCACCAATGCAGGACCAGCGAGTTACTCGCTGAGGCTATATTTGTATGTCATGATGACAAATGTCACATACATCCCTGTGGTTGGCTTGTAACCAGCAAACAGGAACCGGAATTGGAACCAGAAAGTATGATGTGAGCACTCTCAGCGTACATTCTAGTTCCTGTTCACTGGTTCCAACCTACTAGCAGGGATTGCCCAAACCCAGCAAAATCCAAGTTCAAGGTCATGGTGATTCCTTCGGAAGGATCTGGGAAAGAGACTAAGTCCCACACTATAGACCAATTCAGCAAGAAAGTTGTGTTTACATTGGTTTTAGCAATAAGATTAATTGTAATGGCTATGTTTGCAAAACCTCTCATATCAGATTTCTAGGACAATTATCTCTCAAAAAGTATATAATTATTAGAATGAGTGTTTTTAAGTTGTGTATTAGCCAGTCATACCTCAGAAATGTTCAAAAACGTTATCAACAACTTTTCTGAAAAGTTACCTTTTCTTGCTGCATTGGTTTATATTATGTAACACAATATGTTATATGCTGCAACAGGACAGAGCGCGGCCAGTTCGGCCCTGTACCGCCAGGTGCGCGTCCTGTGCCTCGTTCCCACCTCGAGCCGGAACCTGGAGCGGCGGGCGTCCGTCATCCGGGACACCTGGGGCAGACGCTGCAACAAGATCCTCTTCTTCTCCGACAAGAACGACACCAAGTTTCCCGCCATAGCGCTGGGAGAGCTGCACCAGCGGGAGGGCATGGACATGCTCACCACCAAGGTCTGTTGAATACATTTAATTGGTTTTAACCCTTTATTTGATTTATACAGTGGCCGAGAAGGGTCTTTTTTGTTTGTAAAATTGAAATTGAAAATTTACTTAAGGGCTATTCTTTTCAACTTATCCAAGTGTGTAAAAACTGAATATATATTTTGCAAGTTGAAGTATAATTTTCAATTTCAATTTTACAAAAAGATTTGACCCTCCTGGGCCACTGTAGAGTTAACCCTTTATGAACCGCATATTGCTTCAATGCACTATGCCCTTTGTCGCCATGATGCATAAATGCCACCCCGGCCAGTCTATGAAAGCATCATACTGATCCTTCGGGAGTGTATCAACCCTGTAGGTTCCGCATGATCCTTGAATGCAGCACCAGAGAATTACTTGCCAGTCTGATGACGGCTAAGGAAATTTACAGCATTATATGTGGCCCTTAATTTAAGGTTAGCCTAAGGTGATGAAACACACTTCTTTTGATTTAATCCTTTAAGGGCCGTATACTGCTTACTACCACATCAATGACAATCTACTCTAAGGATTTTGACCCTTTAAGGGCTGCCTACTGCTTTACACGGTCTACTGTGACATGCCCTTGCAAGGAATAGGTACACTAGTGCTGCATTCGTGAATGGTCAGAGGCTGGCTAGCACTTGTAATTGTTGTTCATGTTAAAAAGGATAAACAAAATCTGATAAAAAATATTGGCCCTCCATGTTTCCTGAAACATATAGTTATTTGTATGACCTTATTTAAAAGTGGCTATATCCGATTTTCCTCTAATTCTGAATATTACTTGAATATTTTCCAAATACTGTGATAGTCTGATATTCAGGAGATGGGGTCAATCAAGTGTTGTCTTTGGGTAGTAATGGGTCAGAAAGGGATCCCATGTGGCGCAACCATGGGGTTTTTCTATAGTGTATTTTCAATGGGGCAATTAAAATCGTTTTTATTCCAAAAGGACCATAGGATCAATGAAATCAAATTTGAGAAAAACGATAGGGAGCAAGGGGAAATAGAATACATGTAGATACGAAAGGGATAATGTTTTTTGTGAACATCCTGGTTAATTTTTGAGCTCCAATAATTGGTTGAACTTACTTGAAGATGCGGGCAGCGTTCACGTACGTGCACGACCGTCACGTGACGGACGCTGACTGGTTCCTGAAGGCGGATGACGACACCTACGTCATCCTTGACAACCTCCGCTTCCTGTTGTCACACCACGACGCAGGCGCACCGCTCTACTTCGGCCACCACTTCCGGAAGTACGGCGAGCAGGGCTACATGAGCGGTGGGGCCGGGTACGTCCTCAGTAGGGCCGCGCTAAAGAGGTACGTCATATTTCTTTTTCTTTTTTTTAGAAATTGATTGATTGAAGTTTATAGTAAATCAGAAAATAACATCTTAAAATTATGCTCAAATTTGTTCCACACTGTAAAAGTGATCCCCTGTCATCTTTTGTAAAAGTTTGAGAGGAGGTTCTTTCTTGTTTAATAGTCTTGAGGTTACGTTTGGTACATCAAACCCATAAGGTCGACATGATGCTATAATGCATCATGGTGACAAATGCCATCCTTTAGGGAGTGCTCATTTTTTAACAACAGGGGGGGAGGTGGTGGATTTGGGGGGGGGGTAAAAAATTTGGACCCCTTGACCGGGGGGGTTAAAAATTTGGCCCCCTCTTGGGTGGGGTCAAAAAAATTCAACCTGTTTTGAGGGAAAAAGCCAGCGCGTTACTATGCTACAAAGGGGCGCGAATGCGCGCGATTTTCGGCCTGCCGGGGGGGGGGTAAAAAATTTCGACCCTTCTGGAGGGGGGGGTGAAAAAATTTCGCGCGCTCCGCGCAAAATTTCACCACCCCCCCCTTGTTAAAAAATGAGCACTCACTTAGGTATATCATTATATGCCATCCTAAGAAGGATAATTAGGTTAATAATAATAGTAATAATAATGATAATTACAATAATAATAATAATGATAGTAATAATAATAATAATAATAATAATAATAATAATAATGATGATTAAAACAAGTGTTTATAGATATCATGCAAAAAAGGTTTTAGTGATATTATGCAACTCCGGTTCTTCAAATGGCATTGCCTCTTTCGTACAGAGCGAGAAAATACATATTTCACTGCTGTGATGAAAATGTCATCAAAATCCGAAGATGATTGACAGGTGTGACCCCAGGTCAGCAGATGACCTGAGGTCACGCCTGTCAATCACCAAAAAGTACAATTGCCCTAATAGGGCACAATCATTGGGAACAGAAAGTATTTGACCATACCTACCCCCAGTATACAAGCCCTGGGGATTCTAATGGAACTATTGTTATGTTGCTAGGACCACTCTGTTACCTAGCAACAGCAATTCCAAACATTCCATGCCTAGCAACCGGCACAATAAGTGGGAATAGAAGGTATTTGACCATACCTACCCCCAGTATACAAGCCCTGGCGATTCTAATGGAACTATTGTCATGTTGCTAGGACCACTCTGTTAGCTAGCAACAGCAATTCCAAACATTCCATGCCTAGCAACCGCCAGAATAAGTGGGAATAGAAGGTATTTGACCATACCTACCCCAAGTATACAAGCCCTGGCAATTCTAATGGAACTATTGACATGTTGCTAGGACCACTCTGTTAGCTAGCAACAGCAATTCCAAACATTCCATGCCTAGCAACAGGCATAATAGGTGGGAATAGAAGGTATTTGACCGTACCTACCCCCAGTATACAAGCTTGGGGATTCTATTGGAACTATTGTCATGTTGTTAGGACCATTCTGTTACAACAGCAATTCCAAACATTCTATGCCTAGCAACTGGCACAATATCTGACCAACTGCCCTAACTTATTTGTCATCCCCCACTACCGTGGATGCCTTTAATTTCAGTTGATCATCATAATCTAAAGATTATATAGAGAGATCAAGCCAGAATCGATCACTTGTGTTCGGTTCTGGCTTGTAATAAATAATAAATAATCTAAATAATAATAAAAATAATAGATCTAAATAATAATAATGTAACGGTCACGGAAAAATCATCTGGAGAAAGCGGGACTCGAACCCACGACCCTCAGATCACGCAACCTGCTGCTCTATCAACTGAGCTACTTCCCCGCTACAATCTGACCGCTCCATACGTAACTGGGTTGGTTTGGAGTGCGGAAGGGGGTTGTAAACACTTCCCTTACAATAATAATAATAAATCAATCTAAATAATGAAAATAATAAATCTAGATAATAATAATAATAATGAAAATAATGTAGGAAACGAGAAATTGATCTATGTCGTTATACCACAACTACAAAAGTCTGATAATAATGAAAATAATTAATTAAAACAAGTGTTTATAGATATCATGCAAAAAAGGTTTTAGTGATTTTATGCAACTCCTGTTCTTTAAATGGCATTGCCCCTTTTGTACAGAGCTAGAAAATATATATTTCTACCTATATGTTACTTTACATTTATGCTGAATCCTCAAATACCAGTGTAGGGCACCTATTACAATCATTGCTGTGGTGAAAATTTCATCAAAATCCGAAGATGATTGACAGGTGTGACCCCAGGTCAGCAGATGACCTGAGGTCACACCTGTCAATCATCCAAAAGTACAATTGCCCTAATAGGGCACAATCATTGGGAACAGAAAGTATTTGACCATACCTACCCCCAGTATACAAGCCCTGGGGATTCTAATGGAACTATTGTTATGTTGCTAGGACCACTCTGTTACCTAGCAACAGCAATTCCAAACATTCCATGCCTAGCAACCGGCACAATAAGTGGGAATAGAAGGTATTTGACCATACCTACCCCCAGTATACAAGCCCTGGCGATTCTAATGGAACTATTGTAATGTTGCTAGGACCACTCTGTTACCTAGCAACAGCAATTCCAAACATCCAATACCTAGCAACTGGCAGAATAAGTGGGAATAGAAGGTATTTGACCATACCTTCCCTCAGTATACAAGCCCTGGGGATTCTAATGGAACTATCGTCATGTTGCTAGGATCACTCTGTTACCTAGCAACAGCATTTCCAAACATGCCATGCCTAGCAACTGGCAAAATAAGTGGGAATAGAAGGTATTTGACCATACCTACCCCCAGTGTACAAGCCCTGGGGATTCTAATGGAACTATTGTCATGTTGCTAGGACCACTCTGTTACCTAGCAATAACAATTCCAAGCATTCCATGCCTAGCAACCGGCACAATAGGTGGGAATAGAAGGTATATGACCATACCTACCCCCAGTATACAAGCCCTGAGGATTTTATTGTCATGTTGCTAGGACCATTCTGTTACAACAGCAATTCCAAACATTCTATGCCTAGCCTTATAGCAACTGGCACAATATCTGACCAACTGCCCTAACTTATTCATCATCCCCCACTACCATGGATGCCTTCAATTTCAGTTGATCATCATAATCTAAAGATTATATGGAGAGATCAAGCCAGAACCGAACACTTGTGTTCGGTTCTGGCTTGTAAATCTAAATAATAATAATAATAAATCTAAATAATAATGATAATATTGATAGTTACTTGTACTTCTAGGTTGGTGGTAGAGGGGTACCGTCAGAAGGCGCCTCAGTGCCGGCGGTGGGGTGGGGCGGAGGACGTGGCCTTGGGACAGTGCCTGGCAGGGGTCGGGGTACGTGCCGGCTTGTCTCTGGACGCTGAGAACAAACAGACCTTCCACCCCTTCAACCTGCTCACCCACCTGGCAGGGAACTACCCCCGCTGGTACTACGACTACAGCAAGTACAGGGTCACCCAGGTAGGTGTATATAAGTACAGGGTCACTCAGGTAGGTCTTACAGGTACAGGGTCACTCAGGTAGGTCTTACAGGTACAGGGGCATACAGGTACAGCCCAGTAAACAAAAAACGTTATACAACCTTTTGTAACGTCATTTAACGTTTTATAACCTTTCTCTAAGGCTCCTCACTATGGCATAACGTTATATACAGTTTTATAACGTTATTTTGACGTAAAATAACGTTTTTTTGTTAGCTGGGAGGGACATACAGGTACAGGGGCATACAGGTACAGGGGCATACAGGTACAGGTACAGGGGCATACAGGTACAGGGGCATACAGGTACAGGGGCATACAGGTACAGGGTCTTACAGGTACAGGGGCATACAGGTACAGGGGCATACAGGTACAGGGGCATACAGGGGCATACAGGTGTGGTGGTTCGTAATTAACTCTAGGTTAAAGAACAACGATCACGGCAGTTTCCAGGTGCGAGAATATATCTATCTTTATTCACAAGAATAACAACTCTAGTTCCTTTACTAGGGAACGATCAGTGTAGAATGAATACACACAGGTAGATCAGGTTTCTCTATAAATAGAGGAAACGGTCAGTATACAACTCTTAGCATACAACTCTGTCCGCACGGTTGGACATGTGAAGTCTCTCGTCAGTCGGGCCTGCACTGACTGCCGTTCCAGGTAAACACATGGGTCTTATATAACACCGGCTCTTAGGTCACGTGGCCAGGTGGGTGGGTCGGCCGCCCACCTGAGAGCGGCACACGGTCACCTGAAGAGGACCTGCGCCCTCTCCCGGGAACTGTGTGCACTAGCTCCAGGTGGAGAAGCCGAGTAAACAGACGTTACCCGGAAATACCGTGTATGAGATTAATATGTAATATCATGCCCCTACACTACCCCCCCTAGACAAAACTAGGTGGTAACGAACATATATACTTTTTAGAACAACGACTTTACAGTTATTGTCTATACAGTAACTAGGGGCGTAACATATTAACACGACATACTACACAAGCGAGATCATCAAACTCAATATAAATACGGCATTACACTGTAATAGCAACCATAATAGATGATTTAGGTATGTTTTATGACAAGTGAATATAATATCATACATACAATCGAACGGCTTGACACATTTCGATATGACTTCCTTATGAAGTTTCCTTACTCGGTTAAAAAAATGCGCGTGGGGTGTGTATATATTTAAGTTGAACAGAAAAGTTATTAAAAAACCAGTCCTGATAAGGACTCACAACCACCAGCGTCTTACATTGATTTGTGATTTAATGAAAACATTCACACAATTGATAACAGTAACCACAGCCTTTGTTTTAAGCCGGGTAATCCGATTATATAACCGGAGTATTAATATCTCTCGCAACATACAACAGAGTCAACACACACGACAATACCTGGCGGTATATTTAGTATATACACATAGTCTTAACGACTTCATATAAACATTACGGGTAGCCACGTTTCCTAGCTTATCAGATCATACAATCTTCATATATATAGCATATTATAAAACCCGATTCATAAGGTAAATATGAGAATACCTTATTGGAACACCTGAGGTGATATGTATCACATAATAATGATATATTTTATATATTAAAAACGTTTAAATGAGTAACCTGGCAGTGTACCCGGAAACCCTTACAATTAAATATAGCTTACTGGTGATCTAGTTGTGGTCAAGGTGCTCTCCGCTTCTAATAGACGAATGAGTGAGGTGCTCTCCTCTTCTTAATACTGTTTCTTGGATAAATATCACCCGAAGGTAAGTTCATATGTATACAGCTCGATAAGTATCCCGTCCTCGCTCCAGTAAAGTTCATGACATATATAACTATAATCCGGCTGGAAACCACGAGTACTGTCCGTTTAACACGTAATCCTAGCTCCAGGAATGTTCATGAAATATATAAGTAGATCTGGAACCACGAGCATTGTCTGTTTGACACGTAATCCTTTGGACGGGAACAGTTTATAACTCAGCATAATAGTATCAGGAACACATCATGGTAACGTATCCCAAAAGTTAGTTTCAGGGACGTCAGTTTGGTAGCTTCCCGGTGGAGTCCTGATTCCCCATCGGTAGGCTATAGTTGAGAGTTGAGTAGTTAGGTAAGTCCAGAGCTTCCACGGAAGGTTCCCCCCCCGTTGATCCATATGCATCTAAAAAGATGCCCCTCCCCTAAAAAAGGGATACCCCGTCATAAACAATTTATGACGTCAGATTAAATGAAACAACAATTAATCTATCCGGAAACTATTATAGTTCCCTCCTCTATTCCTAAAAGAATTAGAAATAGACTCAGAACCTTCTATTAGTCTTTTTAACCTAAAGGTTCATCTCTTGCCCTCATTAAAGCAAGTGCGTGCTCAGTTGTGCCATCCCAGGTATCGATAGTCACGCCGAACACCCCGTAAAATTTTACGTTCATGTCCTGTAACCGTTTGGTTAACTTCTCGTTCTCTTGCTGAACGAACCCTGCGGCGGCCTCAGCAGTCTTTTGGCCTGAAGCAGCTTCCCTTGACTTTTTAGCCAAGTAGTCAGCATTGCCGACAGCGACCAATGCTTTCTCCTCCCGGTGGGCAATCTTTAGGCCATGCGTGAACAGGCCTAACATTTTGGTGTTATACTCCACCGCCAGCTCGCGTTGGGACTCCTGGAATTCTGTTACAATTCTCTGTCCCACTTCGCAGCTCGCCTTCTCTTCCCTAGAGAAGTAGTTGACTATCGGGACGTATTTTAACTTTACGCCACCGGTAGTTTCCGTGCGGGAGGTGCCCGCGACTGGCTGGATGACAACCGGCTCCTGGACTGCAGGAATCACGGGTTTAACATCCGCTTGCGGCGCTTTCGCAACCGCTGCAGCCTTCGGGACAGTTATGCCCCGAGGCGTTACCACTGAGATTAGTGATTTTGGTTCAGCTTTCACGGTCAAGCCCTGCATGTCCCGAGTTGGGGTAGTGGGTGACCGGACGTCCCTGGGGGTTAGCTTTGCAGTTGTCCCCAGGTGGTACGTCAAAGGCAGGGAAGCCTTTGTTCTGGTAGCCGGTTCTTTAGGCCGGGCACCTCCACAGTCAGGTTGACTGTTGGCACTGTCTGAACTGCTCAGACGTCTAGAACGGTAATCCATGTTAGTCGCCGCCGCTTGACCGCCGGAATCACGTTTCCGATCTTTCCGGTCTGTAAACAGCGGGTCTGGATACTCGCGATAATAGTCGCGACCTTCCGGGGCATGATAAATCCCATAGTAGGAATTATCGAGATCCTCCAAATTGGATCCGGCATGTCTCCGTTTTGGTCCAGGTGAGACCGCAGGAGATCGAGAGCGGTCGCGGGCGGACCGGCTCTTCCCCCGGGAACTACCCCGGGTTTCCGGCTGACGGAAACTACCGCCACCTCTGCGGGAAGTACGGGTAGTGCATAACACCGTATATTCCTCGTCATTCATGGCGAACTTATGTCGTCCGTCCACTCTGGCAATCCTGGCTTTGAACTTTCCATCTGCGACCTCGCAGTAGAAGGGAGTTGCCGGCCGGATCTTAGCCTTTTGTTCCTCCGTGAGTGACTTGTACTGGTCACATACGGCATCATGTAGCGCATTCACACGATTGCGAGCTACACTGATTCCCATGTTATGGCAATCCTTCATGTGGCGCATGAGCTCACCTCTCCGGGGTTCTAAACACCCGTTACACAGCTGGGATTCCCTACCTACTGTGATATCACAGTGGTACACCACACAGTGGTGCATGTGATTTTCACAGAGGTGACGCAGAAACCGTTGCTTTGTTACAAACACGGTTCTGTCTGTGCCAATCGTGTTTACACACGTAGCGAATGGGCACCAGTTTCTTTCCCGTTGGCTATACCAGCGGTTAATCGCAAAAAGAAGTTTTTCCTTCTGCTCCTTACTGTAGTAAGTATCCGGCAGGATCCTGAGTTGATCTAGCCACTGCTGATAAAAAGCAGACGGAGGACGGTCCCGGGGGGTATTCCGGATCCAATCCTCATCGTCACTCTGATCTTTACAGTTGATCGCAAGTGGACATCCGAAATTGGTAGGACCAATCGGACACTGTTCCCATGAATTGGGAATAAACACGCGGAACTTATTGTTCGCGTTCTGCCAGATCCGCCTCATCACGTCATTAGGCGGGATGGGGTCCTCTGGGGCATTTCCTGGTTCCTCAGCGTTAGCCGGAACCTCTCCCTCTTCCGGATCCGAATGAGCCGGACTACGGAGAGGGCTGAGACGTGCTGGATTAAATACCAGCGCAGCCGCCACGGCGGCCGCTGCTCCCGCGGCGGCGGTCATATCTGCCACAAGGGCCGGGGTGGTGGTGGTGGTGTTGGTGTTGGAGGGCTCCGGAGTATTGGCTTCGTTTATGTCCATAGCCTCATCCGTTACCTCCTCAGCCCGGGGAATAACGGGCTGTCCTCCGGAAGGTTGTTCCGGTAATCCCTCTGCTAATACAGAGTCCGGCAAGTTAGCTAATCTTGCCTTCTCGTTCCGGCGAGCCTGACGTCCTCTCTCCTGGACGAACTCGTCCGACTGGTTGCTGTCGGCCGAGCTTGACCGGTTTGAGGCCCCCCTCTCACCTTTACTGCCGCGCCCCCTAGGTGTGGCTTTCAGCGCTTTTATTCGCGCCTTCTCCTCCGCACTGGAAGATCTGGTTCGTACTGTACGAACCGCCTCATCAACCAAACAAGATATGGCAATATCTCGTTTGACGTTGTGAGAATCCATGTAGTCTTCAATAGTGGCTACATCCAGGACATACGAAACTACCCCCTGCGTATTAGCGGCAGCAATCTCGTACTCCTTCCGGGTTTTCGGCTCTCGGAGTTTCCCGATTCGCGCCCGGTATCTGTTGACCCCAGTCAACAACATCCCGGCAACTCCACAATTCGGGTCCAGAGACAGAATTGGGAGTGCGGGCATTAACCGCTTTATGTCTGCGATATGCAAATCGAAGACAGCTCGTCGTAAGCAGTAGCATACGCGTAGTCCTTTCTGGAGTGCCTCCCAGTACACAAACCAGTCCGGGGGCATCTCCTCCTGCTCCTCCACTAACAGGAAGAGCAATATCGCCTGGCTCGTGAGCGGGTCTATCCGGCGGGGAGCTCCCTCCGCCGTGAGTCTTAGCACGTCCTCGTGCAGTTCTACTTCACGTCCATCGTAATTGGACATGAAGCCTCCTAATGTTGGTACGGCCGGGCGGGGTTTTTCAACGTCCGCCGGCGGTTCTCCATGGTACAATAGACCCGGATCCTGATACTCAGCTTCACCGGTATCAACGCGACCGTCAGCAGGGCTGATGGCCTCAATGTCTAGACCTTCCAAGTAATTGGCGGCGACATTAGCAGGGCGAAGCGGTGACTGAGAGTCAGCGTCGACGTCCATTATCTCCCCTTGTCCCAGGAAATCCAGAGATTCCTGGTCCACGAGGTCAGGTTGATTAACAACCTCATTTCCTCCGCTAGCGGAGTCGCCCTCTTGAAGAGGGTCCACCTGTTGGTGGTCTGTCTCGGAGGACATTTTTTTGTTTCACACTCAAGAAAAGTGTTTGTTGATGGATTTATAGGGGATCCACCTCCCCACAGCGACAATGGTCGTGTCCGAGCTCTCACGTCTGCTCTGGACCGCCTCTCAACCCCAACTGGCGATTCCCGCCGCTCCGCGGGCCTTATATAAGGCGCGCCACCGCGCATGCGCAACCCCGCGCGTCCCGTGACCCAGTTCCTTGGAACCAGGTCACCGCGCGTTTAATTGTAAACAGGTACCTTTATTCCACGTGTTAATCCTTACGCTCTGTCAACTCGTCGAGAGTATCAATGAAATATATATGAATGGCATAATAAAGCACATTCACCGGATTATCCGTCCATCACCCATGGGATCCTTGACAGGGGGACTATCACGATCATTCCGACCGTACTTACTTCCACACATAACTGATTACAACATTTAAATATTTAACAAGATTACAGGACACCACACTCGTTGTGTACCGGCTTAGGTTATACCGTCCCTGGCTAGTAACCGGGGACTGCGTCTTATGTTTTTAGGCATAACATTAGACCTGGTTCTAGGACACGCTTTTTCCAGAGTGGATTTAGCCTTAACCACACTCTTCCGGGTCCTTTTCCCTTCAGCCAGCGAGACTTTATTAGCCGCCTTCTTCCCGGATCTTTTTGGGATGACGGACTTCTGCACCATTAGTTTCCGGGAAACCTCCTTCCGCGGCCTCCCGCGTTTCCGGGGAGGTTCCTTCACTAATTTCCGCTGTTCACTTTCCTCTATCAAAGTATCAACTTCCAACTCATACGAGTCCAGGGACAAATCTCTCCCCTTCCACTCTCTTAGTCGAGCTACATTAGATTTATACATCTTCCCTTGTAATGAACGTATCACTACAGTACTGTCACTCACTATGCGGGTAACCACAAAGGGGCCGTCCCAATTACTAGCAAGTTTCAGAGTCGATAACGGCTCATGTAATCTTACTACCTGATCACCAACTTTGAATCGTCTCGGCTTAAGGCCTAGATCATAGCCGGTCTTCTGCCAGGTAGCATTCTTCTGCAGTTCAGTTCTCACCAATTCATAAGCATATTTGAATTGATCTCTTAATGACTCCACAAACATCACATGGCAGGGGGTTTCCGGGTTCATTCCAACCACCCCGAATACCAGATCCGCGGGCATTATCAAATCTTCCCCGAAAACTAATAGATTCGGGGAACAGGAAGTACTAGAATGGACAGTGCTATTATATGCATGGCATACATAATCACACTGCTCATCCCAGTCATCCATTCTATCATTCACCAGGGATTTCAACACCTGAATCAATGTACGATTGAATCTCTCAACCATTCCATCACTTTGTGGTCGATAGGGATTTGTTCTCGTCTTACAAATCGCCAGTCGGTGACACATTTCCTGCCAAAGATCAGATTCAAATTCCCGACCTTGGTCACTATGCATCATTAGGGGAACCCCAAGATGCAATACCCAACCTTTAACAAAAGCTTTTGCACAGGTTGCTGCTTTGTGATCCGCTAATGGAAACACTCTCGTATACTTAGTATAATAGTCAGTGACGACCATCATACAAGTATTACCCTCAGGGGTAGTTTTAAACCCACTGATAATATCTATGGCGACTCGCGCAAATCTTACACCAAACAACTCCTGGGACAAAGGCATTTTACCCATCCCAGGCCCAGGTTTGTTTTTACAACAATCCGGGCAAGTAGCAATCCATCTTAATAGATCACTACTCATCCCTGGCCAGTAATATCTCCTTTTCAGACGTTCCAGGGAACGCTTTTTTCCGAAATGTCCACTGGTCAGGTGTCCATGGCAATAATACATAACATCCCTCCTCATACCGGAAGGTATTACCACTTGCCGGACTCTCCTACCGGATGAATTAATCTTCCACCGGTAGATGATTCCGCTCTGGACCTCTAGCTCTGCCCATTGAGCTATTAGTCGTCTCATTTCCCGATTCTCCAGGGAAATCTCAGGCCGCGGGGGCCGTATCTTCCTAGGTAACAATACCAACAACCGGCTAAGGTTAGGATCCTTTTCCTGGAATTTCCGGATGGTTCCCATGGACCACTCCAGAACCCCAGTTCCCTTGATCTCAAAGGGAATCCTTGCTCCGGCTATGACAGCTTCATGCTGACCACAGTCATCACAGTTGGTGTTTTCGCACTTCCTGATAGGACGTCGGGAAAGTGCATCAGCATTTACATGCTTTACCCCAGCTCTATGCTGGATCTGACTTTGCTCCAAACCGAACTCGGAAAGGTGTGCTAGCCAACGTCCAATCATTCCTTCCGCATCTTTGAAATTCAATAACCATCTCAAAGAGGAATGATCTGTTCTTAGCGTAAAATCGGACCCCCAAAGGAAATGTTTGAACTTTTTAGTATAAACTATCACAGCCAACAATTCCCTTTTAGTGGTACAGTAATTACGCTGGGTCTTACTCATAGTATTACTAGCAAAGGCAATGGGAACCTCCACTCCGCCTTGGACTTGACTGAGGGCGGCCCCAATACTCTCATTGCTAGCATCTGTATCCAATACAAAATGACCATCCGGGGTAGGATACTTTAACACCGGGGTCTCTACAAACAACTTTTTTATTGCTAAGAAAGCTGTGTCCTGTTCCCTCCCCCATGGGAACTCCTCCTTCCTACTTCCGGGTGTCCAGTGTGACAAACACTGAATCGGATAGGCTACCCGGGAATACCCCGGCAGGAAATCCCTATAGTATGAGCAGAATCCTAGAAAGGATCGCACATCTTTAGGACCCCTGGGGACTTCCCATTCAGTCACACTCCTGATCTTTTCCGGATCCGCCTTAACCCCCTCGGTGGAAATAATCCGACCTAGGTAGTTGATATCCTTCTTAAACAGATTGCATTTCTTTGGTTTCAATTTGAGACCGTTAGACATGATTCGGTTTAAGACTTCTTCCAAATTACTTAAACAATCCGCAAAGGTCTTTCCAAACACGATTACGTCATCCAAGTAAACTAGACATTTCCGCCATAATAAATCACTTAACAGCGTCTCCATCATGGCTTCAAAGGTGGCCGGCGCGTTACATAACCCGAACGGCATTACCTTATATTCAAACAACCCAATATGGCTAGAAAACGCGGTTTTCTCCATATCTTCAGGCTTCATGCCTACTTGCCAATACCCGGACTGTAAATCCAGGGTACAAAACCATTCATTCCCTCCCAGGGAATCAATCGTCTCATCTATCCTAGGAAGAGGATAGGAGTTCTTCTTAGTCAACCCATTCAGTTTCCGGTAATCAATACAGAACCGTATGCTACCGTCCTTCTTGGTTACCATACACACAGGGGAGGACCAAGGGCTCATGCTGGGAACAATAACATTATCCTTCAGCATTTTCGCTATCTCCTCCTCAGCTACAATCTTCTTCTTGAGGGGTAATCTCCTATAAGGAATCTTAAAAGCGGGGTTATCCCCGGTTTTAATTTCATGCAATACCTTATTGGTTCTCCCCAGGGGTTCCCCTGGGGCCGCAAAAGCTTGCCTGCATCTCTTCAGCATAGCTTTTAGGGCTTCCTGATCATTCTCATCCGTTATGGACGATCCTGTTAACAACTTAGTTAATTCTTCATGCAATTCCTCCTCCCCTCCTTCTTCTAACCTCAGGTCTTGGTGGCTACCGGTGACTGCCTCCGCAAGTATCACTTTCCCAACTTCAGTGCCTTTCTCAAGATATACTGTGGAGTTTCCGGGGTTGGAAATGGGTGTCACTGTCCATCTGGAATTCCCTACTAGGGTATCCGCAGATTCCAATCCCTTCCGGGATAATACAGCCATATCCGGCTCGATTACCGCTAATCCTTTCTGGATTAGCCTCCCTGAACTGACTAACACGTCACAGGTCATTCCCGGGGGAATCTTCACAGTCTGTGCCACACTAGCGACACTACTTATCACTCTCAACTTACAGAGTATGGTCATATCATACGGGTATTCAATTTTCAACTTCCCACTTTTCGGATTCAAAGTCGCACCGAAAAGCGCCGCAAAATCCAAACCAAGAATACCATCATCTTCAATCTCAGCTATGGTCGGGGCCCAAACAAATTCTTTCCCGGCCACAGAGATTATCAGAAAAGTCCGTCCAAATGTCCTCATTCTGGTACCATCGGCCGTACATGCGTTTACCCTCATTGTGAGGTTCTCACACATATTCGGCAATAAGCTGATGAATCTCTTAGAGACCATGGAGTGGCTAGCTCCAGTATCCATAAGAAACTCCCCAGTCTTTCCTTGTACAGAACAGGAAACGTACCACCTCTTCCCATCAGTTACTGAGGGATTCCTAGTAAACCGGTGAAGGTCACTATCAGTGCCCAGGTCGAATCCACATCCTTTCAGGTGTTCCAGACAAGGATGACCCGGGGGAAGCCTGGTTCCTCCAACCTTAACCAACTCTTTGGTTATTGACTCCTCTAAACTGGCACTAGGTTTCCCATACGCGCACCCCTGGGCGCCTGTTGTACCAGTCTCCCCAGCCTCATGGTTTCCGGGATGTACGGTCCCATCTCCCTTCTTGCTGGACGCATTCACTGCTAATGAATCTTCACCGCCAACGTCGGTGATAATCTGACATATTTCCTCAGGGGTTACCGTCCTGCCATCCCCGGTAACCCCCTCTAATTTCCCGAAACCTCACTTCTTAAAACAGGTTTCTCGGCTTTGCATTCAGATGCAAAGTGCCCTTTGACTTGACATCTGTAACACTGGACGGTGTTACGATCGACCCTAGGGCGGCGCCTGGTTTGATTATCAAACACCTCGTTCATGCGTTTAATCATGGACTCCATTAAGGTATTTAATGAGTTTCCTGACGCATTTGTTTTATCCGGAGTGGTCGTCTCCGGGGTCTGGGTTTTCTGACTGGGTTCAGTCTGAGGCTCCCGAATGTCGGGTTTCCGGGTGGTTTCCGAATAACCTTTGTTACTAGGAAGTTTCCCGGAAGCTGAGGTTGAGTTAGATTTCTGTCGACCCTTGAATTTAAGGGCGTCTACTCTCTCCTCCCCTTCAGATTCTTCCGCGGAAGAATCGTCTCCATCTAAGGAATGTTCAATTCCAGAGACGCGCTGCCCCCTATTAGCGGGTATCATACCAGCCAATAGTATCTTCTTTTTGTCATGTTGATCAATCGCCATGAACAAATCTGCTAAGGAAGACCCAGCTTCCCAAGCTCTACCACAAACTTTAGCATGTTCGGGATCACTCAATCCACTAATAAATCTTACAAATAGGGATTCTATGTAATATTCAGCATCCCTACTCCATTCTGGCCTAGCCTGCCGCAATAATCGCTGCAATTCCAGCCCAAAAATTTTAGCAGATTCCTTCGGTTTCTGCGTTCTTCTCTGAAACAGAGTCCAGTGATCTACTGTCACCATTTTCCCAAAGGTATAACAAGCTAATACTTCCAGCTGGTCGTATGTAGCTTCCGGCCCGTAAGTGTCCCTCCATTCTTCAACCACTATCTTACCCGGGCCGTCACTCAACCATATCACAAAAGCTCCCAAGGATTCCTCCTTGTTCCAGCAATTGTACTTACAATCATCTAGAAGTGATTGATATTCTTCCTTCCAGGGTCGTACACCCCTGTAAGGCTTAGTCACACGTGCAGTTCTTTTAGCGGCATAATTAGAATGCACTAATTGACCCGACATGCGTCTACTCCAAGCCAGTAGGTCTGTACCGTCTTGACCTCGGCTAGAGCAATCTAGTCCCAAATTACCTATGGCGGGGTCTCGATTATGTAATCGGTGCTCCGCCGGGGTCATTGTGACCCGCCGGTTCAAAGGAACCTTTCTCTTGGGTACATCGTCAGATGATTTATCTGATACAGATTCTGAACCCTCATCAAAGCGTGGGCCTTGATAGCCTGACAATCCCTTAGTGTTTTTATGCACCGGGTTTGACCTTCCCTTTGTTCCCGGTTGGGTCCCCTTATTCATCCTATCCCTCGGCCTAATCTCAGGATCTTTATTGACTCCCGAGTGTGTTTCCGTGGCCGGAGGTGGGTACGAATAAGTTGCATCTGGGCAATACCTATAATTACCCTTGCTATCATAACCTCCCGGATTCCCATATAGAGCCGGGTCATCTCCCGCAAAGGGGTTCAATGAGCCATAACTATGATTCACCACTTCATCTCGAAATTTATTTTTATAATGTCGAGACACTTCCTCCTCTGGAGACATTTCCCTGTTAACCGGACCAATACTGGCATGATTAACTGGTTCCCATCCAAGAGAGCGCCCGGTAACATTCACTCTCCTTGAATCTTTCTCTCTGTTCTTATACACAGAGTCTTCCACATTCCTCAATCCATTATCATTAATAAATGGATCGAATTGAGGTAATGCTTCCCCCTTACTAGTAGTAGGAGTACTATCCGGAACAGTTTCCGGCCTGTCAGCTGGAACTTGTTCCTCCCCCTGCTGTTCCATTGCCTTCGACAATTCACCCCGCAGGAGAGTTTTCCTGGCTTCAAGGGAACAGACAGCCTCCACCTCAGCTTTCCGTTTCCTTTCTAACTCCTCCGTTTCTTCCAGGATTTGTATCCTGGTGGATTCGTTATCCTTGACCAACTGGTCTCTGCCCTTCTCGAGCTCTTTTGTCCCCTTCTTCAAGGCATACCATTCTCTAGAGTATTTTTTCAACTCCCTCTCATACTTCTCCTTAAGAGATTCGGAATGTTCATTCTCCTTCTGGTTCTCAGCAATCTTTGCCTGAATCTTTTGGTATTCATGCGATTCCTGAGCAACCTTCTTTTTCATATACCGGTTGTCCTCTATCAACCGTTCTCTCTCTTCTATCAGAGTTCCTTTTACCCTCTGATTCTCAGAGAGGATCTCGTCCCTTTCTTTTACCAGGGAAGTCAATTCCTCAGTCAATGCAGCATACTGATCTTCCATTGACTGCTTGTCCAATCGGACATTTTCCCAGTAGAGGTCATCCTCTTCCCGAGCCAAACGCTCGTCATATTCCCTCTGGAATCTCTCATCCCCTACATAGGGTTCTACCCAGGAAAGATCCTGCAATTTCCTCTTCTTCTGTTCTGGCTTCAAGCCCTCCCCAGGGTCCATCCCTGGCACCTCCAGGCGAGTTGATTCCAACTCCCCTTCACTCAGCTCTGGGCCAGAGCCGCCCAGGCTACCACCGGTAGCCATTGTCCGTCCACTAAAGGACTGTCTGTCCACTCAAGGACTTCCTGTTCAGTATAACCCGAACATATTCTCGAACAACTAGCTTGTTCTGCTACCTTTACTGCTACTGGTCACGGCACCAGTGTGGTGGTTCGTAATTAACTCTAGGTTAAAGAACAACGATCACGGCAGTTTCCAGGTGCGAGAATATATCTATCTTTATTCACAAGAATAACAACTCTAGTTCCTTTACTAGGGAACGATCAGTGTAGAATGAATACACACAGGTAGATCAGGTTTCTCTATAAATAGAGGAAACGGTCAGTATACAACTCTTAGCATACAACTCTGTCCGCACGGTTGGACATGTGAAGTCTCTCGTCAGTCGGGCCTGCACTGACTGCCGTTCCAGGTAAACACATGGGTCTTATATAACACCGGCTCTTAGGTCACGTGGCCAGGTGGGTGGGTCGGCCGCCCACCTGAGAGCGGCACACGGTCACCTGAAGAGGACCTGCGCCCTCTCCCGGGAACTGTGTGCACTAGCTCCAGGTGGAGAAGCCGAGTAAACAGACGTTACCCGGAAATACCGTGTATGAGATTAATATGTAATATCATGCCCCTACACAGGTACAGGGGCATGCAGGGGCATACAGGTACAGGGGCATACAAGTACAGGGGCATAAAGGGGCATACAGGTACAGGGGCATACAGGTACAGGGACATACAGGTACAGGGGCATACAGGTACAGGGCCACTCAGGGCACCTACTTTAGGGACGAGGCCAAAAAAAGATGTTTCAGGTTACCCGTTACATAGCAAAGCAGGGCCTAACCTAGAGATTTTTATCCAATTTTGAAAAAATTTTGGGCTTTATCAGAGTCAATTTGATGGCCCATGAGGCGACGCTGTTGTCGGCCAGTGGGCGCTAAAAGTTTGGGCTCTTAAATTTTGTGAGGCTACCTTACAGGCCAATTTTTTTTTTAAAGAATTGAAATAAATAAAACTCCGACCAACCCTACTAGTCTAGTAGATATGTGTTTGACATTGGCACTTCTGGCAGAAAGCATGAAAACTTGCCTATAGGGGTTTTTCAATGTGCTGAATCCGAATCCAAGTGGACACATCATTTTTGAAAAATGTTTCCGCTTCAAAAATGACTTTGAAAATAAAAAGTATTAAAATCCATATTCTATTTCAAGAAAAATACCAACAATTCAAAACAGACATAATTAAGCCTAAAAGTCAGCTAAAAGCATAGTTTACAATGTACATTTATTGAAAAGAATCCCAATCATTACTTTTCCTATGATAAATTTGCATATTAAGGTGCTAATTTGCATATTATGATTAGGTACATGCTTTTAGATAGGTCAAAGGTGAAATGATTTAATGTGGCATATGCATAACATGTTTAGTTCTCAATTAGAATGTGGTTTCTGGTGACAGTTTCTTTTTAATGTAAATGCAATGTTCTGATATTTACTAGTGTTCCTAATTTGCACAATTTATACAAAACCAAAGACAAGGCTAGTACATTATCATCTGACCAGGGACAAGTAGCAAGTAGCATTACTGAATGACAAGAGTTTTAAATTTCATTAATTGTTTCTGGAAAGAATCTGATTGCAGATGAATAATGCATATAACTATGTACTTGCATGTTAATGTCCTAATTTGCATAATTATCTTCCACAAATTTCGAATCAAGGGGACTTTCTTGATCCTATGATTGTAATAATCTTTTAGAATTCATCTTTGCGAGATGCCCCATTTCCCTGGGATATATATATTAAGTCAATGTGAACATACCATTGCATTATGCACTGACTAATTAGCATAATGTATGCACATATAGGAAGAGTCATGCTTTTCAGTCTTGCTTGCACTGTCCGGCAGTTACACATTTGGGCACACGTCATGTTGGCTTCTGCACACCAACATCTACCACAAGTCAGTGGAGAAAGGTACCCATGTCTTCCATTGGTGGGGCAAATTATTTAAGTCATAATTTAACCCTTTAAGGCCAGCCAAATCTTTATAGATTAGCTGTGGGGGGCGGGACATTTTCACAGGAACTTTCCCAGGGCCGAGCCGTTGCTAAATCCCATAGAGTCATCATGACTATAGTTGATGCTCAGCCTCCCATGGCATCAACTATAGTTGATGCTTGGTCATAAAGGGTTAAGAGGAATGGTTCATGATATGCTATAAGTACCAACATATTAATAGGCAACACAAAAAATGACCTATAATGAAGTTGAACAATGGCAGAGACACCAAATTCGATCCAGACATCCACCCCTTTGAATCCTATACCATGGCTGATTATGGATGACCTTGGCCTTTGAGTCAAGGTTATTTGAAGGTCATATACAATGAGAAATCACAAAATCTGAGTATATCTCAAGTCCTCCCTCCTATGCCCCATTCTTCTCCCTATCTTCCCTCTTAGGTCTCTGCTCTCAGGTCTTCCCTCTCCCCTCTTCCCTCTCATAAATGGACAAAATATGAAGTGGAACCTTGTAGCATGCGGACAATACAGAACCCAACACCTCTACCTCAGCATGCCCCCTTCCACACCATGTCCCCTCCTACACCATGCCCCTCCCTCACCATGCCACCCCCTTACCAGGTCCCTCCCTCTTCACAACCCCCCTCCCACATCATGAACCCCCTGATTTTCATCATGTACAGTATCTCTCAACAGCAAATATTCTTCACTACTGACATCCCTGCTTTCATTTTATGGGGGTAGATATAATCTGAATTGAGCTAAGGACCATGTAAACTTATATTACTATACCAATGAATAATAAGAATTGTGGTTGCTATTCAACCAACAACCTTTGCAACAGATGATTAACTCCATTTAAGTCCTTAGATTCACTTTAGTGGGGTAGGCATGGTTGAACCTAGTGAATAGGGACAAAGAAAATGTGTGTTGCAAGGAAATTAATAATGAGTATGGTTGTTGCTAAGCAACCACTTATCCTAGCAACATATCAATGAGCTCAATGGATTCCTCAGGCGCAATATATGGGGGGGGTAGGTATTGTTTGAGTATTCTCTCGAGGCATTGTTCTTGCTGTGGGGGGGGGGGGGGGGGGGGGAATGACCAAGTGATTCAGTGACCAATGTACTCAGATATGACTTTTCTCCTGTGAGATTTGAGTGGATATTCTGCTTTCTAACTCCATAGAGAAAGGTTGCAACTGGCCTTAATCAGGATCATGTGACCATGGATGACATTAAACATCAATATTGTTATATACCACCTCTTATTACAGACATGAGAGCATGCTATATGTCACTTTATTTCTTAAAATGACTATAATTTCAAAACTATAGTTTTCTACTTACAACCTTTCTCAGCCAAGGTGACGATATATAGGGTTTTAGACTTTCTCCTCAGAAATCACTGGTGGCCACTTCGTTTCTAGCTTTCAGACATAGTGTTATTTGTCTAGTCGGAAAGGGTGTTTTTTCTGTTTAACCCCCCTCCATATTACCCAGACAATAGTTATTCTTTTATTCACAGCAGATTCAGTAATGTGTCATCTGTGCATACATTATGCTAATTATGCTAATAAGGAATACATTTTATGTCAAGAATGAATATTGCTGTAATGATATTGAAGGTCATGGCCTATATAAAAACTGAAATTAGGAAAAATGTGTATTTTCATCCTAATATTTTGGCATTATGTCGGCAAAGCATCGTAATTGATTATAATATGCAAATTAGAGGCTTAGTATGCAAATGTTGAATATAAATAGTCAATCTTATTTCTCAACTTTTGGAAAGGGTGTTTCTCGTGTTTAGAACCCTTATATTACCCAGGGCATTAGTGTTGCAGTGTGATACTTTTATTCACAGCAGCTTCAGTAATATGTCATCTTTGCATACATTATGCTAATTATGAAATCATTTTGTACCAATAATGAGTATTGGTGTGATGATATTGAAGGTCTAGGACCATATAAGGACTGAACTTGATAGACATTAGGAAGAATATGTGTTTTCTTGCTATCATTTGGACATTTCATTGGCAAAGCATCATAATTTATTATAATATGCAAATAAGGGACTTAGTATGCAAATGTTGAATATAAATAGTCAATCTTATTTCTCAACTTGAAAAAAGTACTTCTTGTGTTTAGTTACCTCGTATTACCCAGGGCATTAGTGTTGCAGTGTTATACTTTTATTCACAGCAGATACAGTAATGTGTCATCTTTGCATACATTATGCTAATTATGAATAATTTTGGTCCCAATTATATATTTTAGTGTGATGATGTTAAAGGTCTAGGCCCATATAAGGACTGAACTTGATAGACATTAGGAAGAATATGTGTTTTCTTGCTATTGTTTGGACATTTCATTGGTAACGCATCATAATTGGTTATAATATGCAAATTAGGGGCTTAATATGCAAATGTTGAATATAAATATTGTTGATTGTGAAATGTGGAATAGTTTTACATGGGCAAAAACCATTTTAAGTGTCTGTTCCCATATCAAACCTTTCCTAGTATCTATAGAAGTAATCATCAGATTTTTCTCTGGAATTTATAAATTATTTTAAACTTTTTATTTTCAAAGTCATTTTTGAAGTGGAAACATTTTTCAAAAATGATGTGTCCACTTAGATTCGGATTCAGCACACTGAAAAACCCCTATAGGCAAGTTTTCATGCTTTCTGCCAAAAGTGCCAATGTTGGTCTGCATATGTTACATATCTACTTGACTATACCTAGATTTTCAGACTATGTAACCTGTAATACTTTTTTTTTTTAAATTTTGGCCAAAAAAAGAAGGTACCGGTATATATGTTTCAGGTAACATGGGAAGAAAATGTAGGGTCGGTAAGTGGGATTTTTTTTAAATCTCTTTCTTTTAATCATGAAAGTACTAGCTAGTCCCTCTGGATACCCTAAAATTGAACAAAAAAGGGTAAAGATAGGGACATTTCTTTAAAATTGCATAAAAAACGTAGGGTCAACCCTGTTTTGATTGACACGGTCGGGTGACCTGAAACAACCCTTTTTTCGGCCGTATCACTAGCTGGGGATATATTTCCATCACTGAAAAACTTTTTCCAACCCCTACTCCAATTGATTCCAGCTTGAATAATCTGACTTCCCTACCCCCGCACTAAGTTATGCTTTTCCAAAAGTGTCCCAAAAATTGCATCTGCCATATGAATTTGACCTTGTCACGAGTAATTAAATAGACCATATTTAATTTTGACACCCCCCCCCGCATGGAGACTTATCCCCCCCCTCCCCAAGGGCTTGTCCCTCCCTCCCCCGCATATCCTTGTCCTTGATACTCATACAGTACAGTCAGCCTGACAGTCACGTAGGTAGTACAAGACACTCGTATTACCTACCCACACTTGGCACACAGGACTGTGCAAGGACACAGAGGTCACCTACCGCCCACATGTCTGGCAGACACCCCAGGTGGCCGTAATCTGGGGAACTAAGACTGTAAATGACACCATTATATACCACTGTGGCATAACCAAGCTAACAAAAAAACGTTATTTTACGTCAAAATAACGTTTTAAATTTTACATAACGTTATGTCATACTAAAGAGCCTTTGCAAAACGTTGACATATAACGTTATATAACGTTATAAAATGATGTATAACGTTATTTGTTTACTGGGAATCAGTCTTAGGAGTCGCAATTAATGAATGCATGTGATTACTTAGAAGCCAGGTAGATACATGATCATACAGGGAAGAACAGGAATGAGTCGCGAATCGCCTCATCAACTCGCGACTGACCAGAATGGTTCACTAATTCTTCCTTTAACCAGGAATATCAATAAATTGTTGGATATTACTTCAATTTCATTAATCTATTATTCAAGCTTCTGAGGTCAATGGGAGCTTGTTATTCTTGAAAAAATGTAATGAAAACCCTCTAAAATGGACAAAAATCAAAAGAAAATCTATGAGAAATTGAGGAAAAAAATGCTAGGGTCGGCCCTTTTTTGAATCTAGGGTCGGGTTGCCTGAAACACACCTTTTATCTTTTTTTTTGGCCTTTAAGAATTAACAGTATTTTCTCTGTTGTCCCTACAGGGCTCAGCGTGCTGCAGCGACTTCTCCGTCTCCTACCACTTTGTGGAGCCCAACGTGATGCGGGTGATGGACCACCTCCTCTACAAGACACAGGTCTACGGGCTCCACCAGGGGGCGCCACTGGACATCTTCAGGCCGCCTGGTGGTCAGTAACTACACTACACCAGGGGGAGCCACCGGATGTCTTCAGGCCGCCTGGTGGTCAATAACCACACTACACCAGGGGGAGCCACCGGACGTCTTCAGGCCGCCTGGTGGGCAGTAACCACACTACACCAGGGGGAGGCACCGGACGTCTTCAGGCCGCCTGGTGGGCAGTAACCACACTACACCAGGGGGCGCCACTGGACATCTTCAGGCCGCCTGGTGGTCAGTAACTACACTACACCAGGGGGAGGCACCAGACATCTTCAGGCCCCCTGGTGGTCAATAACGAAACTACACCAGGGGAAGGCACTGGACGTCTTCAGGCCCCCTGGTGGGCAGTAACTACACTACACCAGGGGGGGCCACCGGACGTCTTCAGGCCCCCTGGTGGGCAGTAACTACACTACACCAGGGGGGGGGGCCACCGGACGTCTTCAGGCCCCCTGGTGGGCAGTAACCACACTACACCAGGGGGAGTCACCGGACGTCTTCAGGCCCCCTGGTGGGCAGTAACTAAACTACACCAGGGGGGGGGCACCGGACGTCTTCAGGCCGCCTGGTGGGCAGTAACCACACTACACCAGGGGGAGTCACCGGACGTCTTCAGGCCCCCTGGTGGGCAGTAACTACACTACACCAGGGGGGGGGGGCACCGGACGTCTTCAGGCCGCCTGGTGGGCAGTAACCACACTACACCAGGGGGAGTCACCGGACGTCTTCAGGCCGCCTGGTGGGCAGTAACCACACTACACCAGGGGGAGTTGTTGGGCGCGATTCACCAATTTGCGCAGAACGCCAATATTGACATTCTGCGCAGGGCCATCATTACAAGTGATGTATTATATGCAATCAACTCCCAAAAACGCAATAGGTATAATATTCTTGATCTACATTAAATAACTTAATTAGGATCTCGCAGACATTTGTATACAGCGCACAGAAGATTGGCGTTCTGCGCCGATTGGCGAATAGCGCCCAACAGAGTCACCAGACGTCTTCAGGCCCCCTGGTGGTCAGTAACCGTACTACACCAGGGGGAGGCACCGGACGTCTTCAGGCCGCCTGGTGGGCAGTAACCACACTACACCAGGGGGAGCCACCGGACGTCTTCAGGCCCCCTGGTGGGCAGTAACCACACTACACCGGGGCGAGCCACCGGACGTCTTCAGGCCCCCTGGTGGGCAGTAACCACACTACACCAGGGGGAGCCACCGGACGTCTTCAGGCCCCCTGGTGGGCAGTAACCGTACTACACCAGGGGAAGCCACCGGACGTCTTCAGGCCCCCTGGTGGTCAATAACCACACTACACTAGGAGCAGCCACCAGACGTCTACAGGCCCCCTGGTGGGCAGTAACCACACTACACCGGGGCGAGCCACCGGACGTCTTCAGGCCCCCTGGTGGGCAGTAACCACACTACACCAGGGGGAGCCACCGGACGTCTTCAGGCCCCCTGGTGGGCAGTAACCGTACTACACCAGGGGAAGCCACCGGACGTCTTCAGGCCCCCTGGTGGTCAATAACCACACTACACTAGGAGCAGCCACCGGACGTCTTCAGGCCGCCTGGTGGGGAGTAACCACACTACACCGAGGCGAGCCACCGGACGTCTTCAGGCCCCCTGGTGGTCAATAACCACACTACACTAGGAGCAGCCACCGGACGTCTCCAGGCCGCCTGGTGGGCAGTAACCACACTACACCAGGGGGAGCCACCGGACGTCTTCAGGCCGCCTGGTGGGCAGTAACCACACTAAACCAGGGGGAGCCACCGGACATCTTCAGGCCGCCTGGTGGGCAGTAACCACACTACACCAGGGGGAGCCACCGGACGTCTTCAGGCTGCCTGGCGGTCAATAACCACACTACACCAGGGGGGGCCACCGGACGTCTTCAGGCCCCCTGGTGGTCAATAACCACACTACACCAGGGGGGCCACCGGACGGCTTCAAGCTGCCGAGTGGGCAGTAATCGCACTACACCAGGGGAGCTGCTGGACATATTCAGTTCACACCAGGGGGAGCCACCGGACGTCTTCAGTTCGTTCAGTTCACACAAGGGGGAGCCACCGGACGTCTTCAGTTCGTTCAGTTCACACCAGGGGGAGCCAACGGACGTCTTCAGTTCGTTCAGTTCACACCAGGGGGAGCCACTGGACGTCGTCAGTTTGTTCAGTTCACACAAGGGGAGCCACCGGACACTGGACTTTCCTGTATAAGCAGCTTGTCTAGCTTCATAATAATGTCGAGGGGCTACATGATGCGCTCCTGCATGATGCACTCTCACTCCTGGCGCCCCCAGCTGAGGCGCACCGAGTGACCCGGAAGTACCCTCAAGTGGCTGAGTGGGGAAAACCCACAGGGAACGGGACGGCCTGGCACACTCACAGTAAACATACTGGAGGAGTGGTGACAGGTGTCCGGGGTGTTCCTCCTCTCCTGTCACACAGCCCCCCGCAGGGTGGATGGGTGACAGGAGGACGGGTCTATTTATAGACTGATGGACGACTCCTGGGTCTCAGCCTGACAGGGCTGAGAACTATAAATACCCTCTGGATTCCTCCAGAGGGTGTCTTATACATCCAGGAGCCGGGAGCCATGCTGGAGGAACTAGCCTTCCTATTTATCTCCATAGGGCTAGCCATGCTGCCCTACCTACTGCAGACATATATGTAAGGTGGCACTCTCGTACGTATCTATCTATGTCCTACTGATATAATAAAATCGGATATCAACTCTAATCTATTGTGTCTCCTTGTCGGATCATCTACATCAAATGACCTCTCGACACTGGTGGAGAACCTTTGGCTGATTTCCATTAGAAGTTAACCTCTACACATGCCATGAGTACCAGTGGTAATCAACTGGAGTCACAATTACCTGAGTTTGATAACCTACCGGTAGCAAACACACATAGTACAGATACTGCTACGAGCCTCCAAGCCAACCCCACCACCCACACAGGAGGAGGAACCCCTACTACACCCCAGCAGACGAACCATCCTCCACCGGCCCACACGTCGCCTACACCACAGAACCAAGTGACAACCATCTCTACACAGAAGTCAACACCTGGAGCCACCTTCAGCCTAGGTTCAGTAGGAGACGTCTCATCTAGCACGGATCAGATAAGTCCTTTTAATACTAGTACAACACCTGCACCAGCAGCCTACGACCCCAGCGTTAGGCCTTACTACCCATTGTTTGATCTAGACTCATCTGAGGATCAGGAGGTGCAGGACGTGTTGGGGAACATCTCTCCCATTCCACCACCCACACAGGGTGACCAGGGTGTTTTTCAAACACCTCGTGGTGACGCTGGGCAACTCTTTGATTTTCAAGCAGCAGTTTTTAAAGCTAAGAGGTCTCAGGAGAGGAGAGACTACCTCAGCCGCCATTTCGATCGGCAGCAGCCTATACCACCCCCCAGCCTTGGGAGCAGCTCCAGCAGCTCCGGTAGCTACACCTCTGGCGACAGAACATCTCCAGGGATAGAGGCTGAGAAGGGGAAGCCCGGCGGTATACCTACCAACGACTCCTCCACTGACCCACACTGGCACACTGAAAGTGACACACCCTGGAGCAGTCTTGGAGGATTATCCAGCATCTGGAGGCCCAATTACCAGGACCCAGACTCACCTCTGCTAAGACAGTCAGGTATTCCAGTCCAACAGGTGAGCAGTGAATCCGGATCCAGTGACATTTTTCGGCCGATAGGTAGAGATACTTCTACCCCACTAGACTGGATTAAGCTATCTGTCAACTCGGCTCCACACACCCTGGAGGAGCAGCCCACCCCGCCGGCGTTGGCAGAACCTGCTGCACCAATCTGGTATCCAAACCATCAGGACCCTGATTCTCCCCTGCTAAGGCAGTCAGGGGCCCCTGCAGCATCTCGGCAGTCCAGTGATTCGGACGACCTATATTGTATAGACCCCCAGAAGGCCAATAGGGGCGCCAGAATTGAAAAGGCGGTGAGAGACATAAACGATTACCAAACACACCGTTTTAACCACACCCCAGTAGGCTTTGATCCAGATTTCTTGTTTTCTGGAATTCAGCACGACATATACAGTGGCCTACCACCCCACACTCTACGGGAGTTGGCCGCCGACGGTGGTTTTTACGGATCTCTTGAGGCTCTCACTAGGGCACACGACAGGTTTCATAACTTCACAACACCTCTGATCGCAGCCGTGCGGGAGGAGTTGGGTGACCACCTATTCCCAGGTAAATTAACACCCACTGGTCACACACAGGTCAGTGCCCCCGCGGCAACAGACTGTGTCTCACCCCCTCAGGAGGTGAGTGAAGCCAAATCCAAACCCCTAGCGACCCCCTTACCCACCCTTCTACAAAAACTGGTGGAAAAAGGGGAGTCTCAGAGCTACATACAAGGTGTGGCTAGTGAGGTGAGTCCCAAGGACTACTCACAGCAAATCAGTGAGGCAATAAAGAGGTGGCGCGCAAACCAGACCGCACCCAGGAGGAGCGCTGCCACCCCTACCTCCACACCCAGGAGGAGACCACAACCATCACCCAAGCCAATATCATACAGGAAGGCACACAGGAGGTGGAGAAGATTGGACAGGCCCTGTCCGCAAGTGGTCATCCACTCATTAGCCTCCTCTGCCTTCTCAGACTACCACCAGGAGGACCCTGCAGCATTTGAAAGACTAATCAGAAGGGACCTACACAGGGACTTTGTGGAAAAAGGACTGCCAGCAGCAGTGGAAAAACTCACCACCCCACTCAGAGGTCCCTCACCGTCCTCGTCTGAAGATTCCTATTTCCAGGAGTGTGAGTTCCCAGCCCCAGTCACACCTCCGGCTAGGAGCAGATCAGCTGAACCGACCGCCGCTCACACTGCCCCCTCCGGAAAGCACAGGAGCCGCTCAGGTTCACCCAGGAGGCCCCCAGGAGACTACTCATACCACTTGGAGCGCAGCATCGACGGGGCAGTTGGCCCAAAGACGAGGGCAACATCGCCCACCCTACAACGACAGATACCTTTCACCAAGAGAAAAGGTAAACAACAAGTCAACATGAGCAGGAGAGGCAATGGAGAGCCTCAGGGACGGCGATCACCTGACCCCAACAGTGCCCTGGTGAAGGAAGTGGTCATGGCCATGAGCCAAAGCATGGCCTCCCTGTTGTCAGCCCAGGCTAAGGACATAGCCCAGAAGATGGGAGAACTGGAACAGGGTGTAGGCTCCAGACTGGATAGGATGAGCGCCAACATACAGAGAGTGGAGGAAAGAAGCCATGACACCATAAGGGCACAGGAGAGGATGGACCGCGCTATGCAAGATAGACAGTTAGCTGCCATGGAGCGTGGGGAGGATTTCTCTCTCAGAGTTGGTGACAGATTGGCCAGCGACATGAGAGACATGAGGAATGAGCTACAAAGGGACATGGAACAGCGTCTCAGAGGATTGGAGATTGGGTTTGGACGTCAACACCACCACTTCAGCCAAGCAGAAGGAATGACACCATCACCCATACTCCAGGGTGGAGCCGCTGGTGGCTACCCCCACGACAGAGGTGCATGCACTCCCGCTGAGAGGTGCCCACCTTTCACATCCACCCCCTCTCCAAGCAAAGCAGTATTTGGAGACCCCACTGGAAGAGTGAGCACAGGTGGCTACGGCACAGCCATCCCCAGCGCCCCACCTCCCACACCTGTGAGTGGTGTTTCAACCACCCACCAGATGGCAGCACAGCTCACTACACAACACCAGTCACCGGTCAGGCGTGATGTTGGCATGGTCTCCAACTCCATCTACATGCCTACCCCAAACCTGCCTCCTGCAGGCATGAACCAGCCCCAGGGTCAGAGATTGGACCCCTACACATCACGGCATTCTGCCCCACCAGGACCACCCCTCCATGCACAGAACCCAGGTGGCCGCCAGGAGGGAGACCCGGCTGAGATCAGGTACACCAGCGCCCAGTTGAACTCTTTCACCAAACCAAAAGTGTTCGACAGGCAGACGGCCTACAGATCAGCAGAGAAGTTCCTGGCAGAGTACAAGTTCTACATCGAGGCCATGTACCCCAATAACCAGTATATGCAAGCAAAATGCATGTATGGGCATCTGGACGGTAGGGCAGCTTCCTGGTATTTCTCCAATGTCATGGGGAAGCCCTTGATGAATGACAGGGACCTCATGTACGCTGCCTTCCTGGAAAGATTCAGTGGGGAGGACCCTGACACCGTCATCAAAGGGTACAGAAACAGAAAACAGAAGGCTGGAGAGTCTGTAGAGAGTTACATGACTGATATGATAAGTCTCCTGTCAAACAGCCAACTGGATGAAAAGACCCAGGTGGATTACCTCATCAATGGGTTCAGGCCGGAAATTGGTAACCCTCTGCGGTGTGAGCTACCCACCAAGATCACAGAGGTGGAAAAGCTAGCCACCAAGACAGAGGTGACCTTCAGCTCCTTGAGTTCCCAGCTCAAGCAGGCCCCAACCCAACAGGCTGAGCTGTGTGAAGTCAGCCCCCAGCAGAGAGACAGGAGCTGGAACAACAACAGGAGGCAATACAACAGCTCCTACTGGAGTGGCAACAGGGATTCCAGGTTGGACCCAGGTTTGAACAGATCATACAGTTCAGACTACCAAAGCAGGTTCAATGACAGGTTCAACAACTGGAACGACAGAGGTTTCAACAACAGTTACAACAGGTCAACATCCAGAGGCAGAGACGACCAGAGGGACAGAGGTAGGGACAGATTCAGAGGCCGCAGTCCCTACAACAACCCCCCCAGGGAGCATAACAACTCCGGTAACTACAACAGAAACTACAGGAGTAACAGTCAGGACTCCCGGGGAGGTGACTCTAGATACAGGTCGAATTCAGGTGGCTACAGGAGGGACCAAAGTCAAACTAGGTCAGAATCCAGGGGCCGCTATGACAGATCTGCTTCTAGGGATAGATCTGGCAATTACAACAATAACAGTAGCAGCAACAACAGCCCGAGGAACAGGTCTTCATCTAGGGGCAGAGACAGCCAGGACGACAGGCAGAACCCCAGTCAGCGCCGATCCAGGGACCAGACCCCAGGAAGAGGGGACGACAGGGGTAGATCCAGGGAGAGACAGGGGAACGACCGCCCTGGAGACAGGAGCCGTGACCAGTCCAGAGACAGCTCTAGAGGGGGTGAGAGACCAAGATCCTCCTCTAGGTCAAGGGACTAGAGGTCCGGGGAAGGTCACATAACATCCAGTGACCAAGCCCCCACCACCAGTACAGAGACACACACCTTAAGCAGCATCTCCACACCAGTGACTACAGCACACCTTAGCAGCATGGACGTCAGCAGACCAGACACCATCCTGTCCATGGAAGTGAACACACCTGCAGAGACCTCAACAACCAGCAGCACATCCAGTACACCACCGGAAGCAGCCAGCACGAGTCACATGTGTGAGGAGTCATCATCAGACGTGGGGTCAGCCACCCTCACCCTGGGTGTGAAGACCCAAGGTAAGTGCAGGCACACAGGTAAGGTTTTGTATGTAGCTGCCAACATCTCAAAGGGCTCTGTCAGTGTGGAATTAGCAAATGTAAAAAGCAAAGCCTTGGTTGACACAGGGGCGTCTCTGTGTTTTATAAGCAGGAGGCTGTTTGACAAAATAACAAATACCAACATTTGCACTCATGTAAAAAGGTCCAACATGTCAGTAGTATTGGCTGACGGCAATGCTGTTCAGGTGGATCTATCTGCCTTTGTTTCATTCACAATACAGGGAGTCCTTTTCAAGGAAAGATTCCACGTGTTACCCAGACTTAGTAGACCAATGGTTCTGGGAGTCAATTTTCTCAGGAAATACAGGGGAAAGATCTCTTTCCATGACGAGGAACAGACCCCACCAAATTCCATCTGTGCTCTGACAGATGAGTACATCCCAGCAAACAGTGAACACACCTTCAACGCCATGGTGATAAACCATGAGGAGTTGACAGGCCAAGTAGGTATCACTGAGAGACTAGAACCTGATCAGAGCTACCTCATCAAACACACAATAGTCTCCCCCAAAACAAACAGGAACATTGTTCCCATCACTATGGCTAACCCAACTGATACTGGTTTCTACCTGAGGGGACATTGGCCCATTGGAAGGTTTGTACCTCTTGATATGTCCCAGGCAATACCCCTGGGTTTGTTGGGAGGTGGAAACGGCGAATGCAGTGCCATCAGTCAGGAGGAGGATTTTATCCCAATCAACAGCGGGGAAAACCCACTGGACTGTCTACCCAAGGGCGACGAGCCATTGAAATACAAGGTTTGCCAAGACCTCAGTGAGGACCAAAAGGTCCAAATCAGGACCATAGTAGAAAGCAACAGGAAGGCATTTGTAATAAATGAAAATGCCATTGGGCTCAACACTGAGAATGAGGTGACCCTAGAGCTCAAGCCTGGCGCCAAACCCTGTAACAGACCATCATACAGAATGTCCCCACACAAAGAGGTGTTTCAGAGGGAATTACTGGAAAAACAACTGGAACAGGGAGTGCTTGAGGTGTGCTCAGAGCCTTCTGAGTACAACAGCCCAGCCTTCCTAGTGGCTAAGCCACAGGGTGATACATCCAAAGCCTCCGGCTGGAGGATAGTCGTTGACTATAGGTGGGTTAATCAAAACCTAAAGTCTTTTTCGTATAGTTTCCCAAGAACTGATGACCTCATGGACACCATAGGTAGGACAGGAGCCAGGTATTTCAGCAAGCTGGACGTCTACTCAGCCTACCACCAGATCAAACTGGCTGAGGAATCCAGACACATCACCACCTTCTCGGCAAACGGCACAAGATACAGGGCCAAGGTGTTGCCAATGGGACTGAAGACCTCAGGATTGGCCTTCCAAAATGTGATGGAGCAGTTGTTACTAAAATGTAAATACAGAAACGCTGTGGCATATGTGGACGACGTGGCCATCTACAGCCCCACATGGGAAAGACACTTGGAAGATCTTGATGAGGTGTTGAAACTCTTCATAAAGGGTAACATCAAACTCAAATCAGAAAAGTGTGAGTTTGGCACGACCAAGATGGATTTCTTGGGTTTCAGAGTGAATCAGGAGGGCTTGTCACCCTCCCCAGACAAAATCTGGCCCATCAAGACCTTCCCTGAACCTAAGAATGTAGCCGAGTTGAGGTCATTCAATGGAATGGCCCAGTTCTACAAAAGATTCATCAAAGGCTTCGCCCACGTCATGAAGCCGCTGTATGACTTGTTGAAGGCAGGGAAGTCATTTGTCTGGACAGCGGAATGCCAGAGGTCTTTTGATAAAGTGAAGGATGGAATCTGTTCAGAGGCGACTTTAAGTTTCCCAGATTTCACAAAGCCTTTCATCATTTTCACAGACGCCTCTGACACTTCATGTGGAGCAGTCCTCACTCAACTTGACAGCAATGGGTTCTACAGACCCATAGAGTTTGCTGGCAAGTCACACACCAGCCAGGAGACCCGATATTCTGTCACAGACCGTGAAATGCTGGGTGTCATCTTTGGCATTAGAAGGTTCCACCACTACATTGATGGCACACATTTCACCCTATACTCTGACCACACTGCACTTGTCTCCCTGTTCAACAAGAAAGAGAACATCACAAATGGGAGGCTGGCCAGATGGATAGACACAGTCATGGCATATGACTTTGAGGTGAAATACCTCCAGGGCAGAGCCAACATAGTGGCTGATATGCTGTCAAGGAGGCATTATCCACCCCAGCCTGAGGACTCAGCACCAATTAGGTCTCAAGGCAAGTTGGTATTGCCCCCAAAGAAGCTGCAATTCTCCAGCATACTGATCACCAAGTTCTTCCACGCCGAGGAGCCCATACCAGTAAACCCTATACTGCTAGGTGCACCCAGGTCCATATTGAAAGGCGGTAAGCCCTGGGGTAGCAGCAACACCAAGGCAAAAGGGGTGATTGCCAGGAAAGGCAGTGTGGAGAGACAGCAGCTGGAGACCAGTTTGGGCGAGCCAGAGACCCTATGTGTGGTGACTAGGTCAGCGTCCCAGAATGTAAACACAGACGTTGTTGTGACACATGATACCGCGGGGGTGCCAGCTGACCCAGTCCCGGCCCCTCCAGCTGACTCCGCAGTCAGGGAATCTAGGACACGACCCAGAAAGGGGAGTGCACACAAGGGCCCACAAAGGGTATCACACAGAACGGCTGAGGGTAAAAAGAAGAAATTGGTCCACAAATTGGAACCCTTGGCCGCTGAGGCAATCAAATTCCTGTCCTCACACACATCCTTGACCCCGTCCAGTCAGGATCTGATCCAAGAGCAGAAAAAGGACCTTTTCATAAGGGCCCTTTACAACTACCTCTATGATGAGAGCCTTCCCGCTGACAATTCACTGGCGCGTCAGATCATGTTATATCATGACCAGTTTATAATCATACACGGTGTGGTATACAGGATGACACACTCGATATTGGGCAAGTCAGTGGACCCCACCCTCCAGGTGGTGATACCAACCCAGTGGGCAGAGAGCCTGGTTGAAGCCACACACTCGTCCCCTTTGGGTGGACATCTAGGCTCAACTAGGACCTACAATGCCATCAAGTCCAGGTACTATTGGAGAGGTATGTACAAAGATGTACACGACATTGTGGGTACATGTCACATCTGCTTGACCACCAAGAAAAAGCCAAAGAACTTGAAGACTCCCATGGTCCTAAGAGAGCCAGTGTTGACGGCATACACCCACTTGACCATGGACGCCATTGGGCCATTCACACCGGCCAATGATGGCAGCAAGTACATACATGTGGTGGTGGACCATGCCACAAGACACATCACGGCATGGTCATCAGTAGAGAACACAACTGCATGTGTGGCCTTGGATTTCTTCAATAACGTCATCTGTAAGCAGGGGGCACCCTCAGTCCTGAACACTGACAATGCCAGTCAGTACAAAAGCAGGGATTTTGAGGACATGTGCTCCAAGTTTGGTATCAAACATGTGACTGGTAGTGCCTTCCACAGCACCAGCCAGGGCCTAGGTGAGCGTCAGAATCAGTCGCTGGAATCCTCACTCAGAAGTTTCATAGCTGAGGTGTCCAGGTTTGTAAAGGACGCACAGGGCCATTGGTCCACCTTCCTCCAGGCGGTGGTGTTTAGTTTGAATAACACCACAGCCCCCATCATGGGCTACTCTCCAAATCTGTTGTTGATGGGTAGACAGCCACACCTCCCCACCGAGGCAGCTTTGGCACTACTGAAGAACAACTGCAAAGACAACATAGAGAAATTAACTCAAAATATGTTAAATCTGAAAGATAGCATGATGTTGTCAGCAGCAGCCAACATGAAGGAGGCCCACAGGAAAATGAAGGCCAAACATGATATGCACGCGGTGGAGAGTGGCTACAGGGAAGGGCAGTTGGTGTACCTGCACATACCATCCCTGTTGAGGAAGGGCACCAGCAAGAAACTACAACCCACCTACAGCGGCCCATATCTCATAATCAAGGCCACAACACCAGTCACTATGAGGCTGAGAAGACTGTCCGATGCAAAGGTGTTCAAAAAGGCTGTACATGTGTCCAGATTGAGGAGACCTTTGTCCAAAGCCAGCGCCAGGGCCGTGCTGAGAAGATTGGAAAGGGGGCCCCCGGGTACATTATGCAACCCAGACGCATTAAGAGTCCATACCCCATTGACCCCCAATGAGAAGGCCAGCAGGATCATCCACAGGCCGGCCAAGACAAAGAACAAAACCAGAACTATGGTACCAGCACAGGTGAGAAAACCGGCAGTACAAAGGAAGAGGAGACCCCAGGTCCCCACCAGACCTCCAAGGGCTACCGGGTCCAGATACAGCCTAAGACAGAAAATTGTCCTACCCGCTAGATTCAGGGACTGACAAACCCCCCCCCCCCCCGAGGTCTTGTTTGTAAAAATGTATAAACATGTATTAGCAGGGCCTCTTTATATCTGTATATGTTAACCCATATTTAAATATTGTGTATTTTCTTTAGATTTTCTTATTTTTATCACGATAATATTTCTGTGTGTTTATCCACAAGTTTTTTTTACCGGCCCACAGTTTCTTCCTATGGCCTTTGCAGTAAGGCCGGCATGACATCAGACTAGGCGGTCTAAGCATGCGTAAATGGGCGGAGACAGCCACACTATCTGCATGTGTGTGATATATGTGTGCGCATTCCGGATCCCCAACATCAGCATTTAGCTTTTAAAAATATAAATACACCTCGGCATCACCCATGGGAGCCTTTTAGCGCCACATTAGTGAGACTCTGTCCCACTGCAATGGACGACAAACCTGATAAGAGCGCCAATCGGTGACAGCACGAGACGCCAGTGATTCACCCATACTATGCAACACCCACCCCACCCACCATCCCCCCCCCCCTACTAACCCCGCCATCTTTTTCAATCCATTTTTCCTACAAAAGGCCTGTCTGAGAGTGTTGGGTGTGTTATCGTACGCCACATACTTTGACACAAATACTTCCCGAGCGACTCAGAGATATGGCGGCACCAAGCCGTCATTTAGACCGTCAATTCCCCAAGTCCAGTGACATAGGATCACGTGACCTGACCTTAACCCAGAATGGGAGGGTCAACTGGACGATTAAAGTCTGTGACATGCACGGGCTGAGCGTTCTCCCATAGCAGCTGTGAGGACAGCCAGGGGAGATAAAAATGTCAATAAAACACTCAAGGCCCAACCACGGGACTATAAACACAAAACCCCCCCCTCACCACCCCCCCCCCCCAAACTCACATACACTGGCTGTTGCCCCCTCCCACCTCCTAACAAGGGTTACAGCCAATCGCCACCCCGTCGGTGGGGTAGCCTTGACACTATATTTGGGAAAGCTAAACTTGCCTCACAACCCCCCCCCCCCGCAGACCAGAAGTTTCAGAGGCAGGTTTCTAAAAAAAAAAAAAAAATACCCCTGGATGTCCGTTCTTAGCATTATTTTTAACACTATTTTCACTCTTGAAACATCCCTGAGCCATTCACAAACCCACCACAAATTTTTTTTTTGGGAAAATAATCGTTATAAAAATATTCATTTGAATCAGATACCAGGGTTAGGATTATTTAACCAATCGCTCTCGGCACAGACTACCAGGATTTCAGTAATGTGCCTAGAGGCCGCCAGGCAAACCCCTAACACCAGTTATGATACACCGGTTGCCTAGCAACCACCTGCACTATAGCTTAAATTTTTTTTTATTATTATTAGCAGGGTTTTTCTATTCTTGTACCCCTATGAGATGGGAGGGTTATCAAGATGCCTCAGGGCACCAGAATACAGGGTCTGACTTACTGTTTATTTTTGAATATTTAAAATATATATTTTTTTTATATACATATTTATTTATTTCTTTATTTTAGAATGTTTTTTATCTTCTTGGCGTCAAAACTAAATGTACACGGGGATTATATACTCACCCTTTCTGGTGTGGTGCAAATCCAGTGCCTGGTGTGGAGCTGAAGCGGTAGAGACCAACCACATATCGGTCGGCTATAGAGATCTCTGGCTTGTTCTGGTGCGTGTATACACGGAATGCAGCTTTGCATTGGGGAGACCGCAGCAGCGTGCCCTATCTTTTTTCCTCTGCATACACCGGTGTGAAGGCCTCTGTTTGGGAATTAAGAGGACCAGGTGGCTTGAGAAAAGACATCACAATATTTTTCCCCTCTGATTATAACACATCTCGAAATTTATTTATTAGAAATTTCTTTTTAGAAGACCAGTACAAGTCTACTCTCACTTTCGATCTTTGATAACCAACTTCAGCCCCAGTACAAGGGCACCTTGTATAGGGTAAGTGAGGCCTCACATACCCTATTGAATATTCATAGACGAGCTGCTCACACAGCCAAATTTAGGGATAGCCACTCCCCTCTGGGGTAAAGTTTGACAGGGATGAATTAGCCAGCTTCCCGACGATCCAAACTTAAGTGGAATCCCCAACACCTCAAATTAGTTGCACAAAATTATCCAAAGCACCTACATCCCCAGCACTTTTGGAAACTTTTCACAACACCTAAACACTCTTTTTCACACAAGCTGATCACCGGGTTTCTCAAGTAGCAGGAGGATGGGCCTCAGGCTGAGGTAGGTGTACAGCGGACGCTTGTACCTTTTGGCATTGATTCTGCATTCACTATTTTCTAAAACTGAATTTATGTCCCAGACAAACAAATCTACGTTGGCGTGGTCAGAAGTGCTCGTAATAAGCTCCGCGGATATTTAACCCCCTCTGCACCAGATGAATATTTTTGAGACACCACACTAGGGCCAGAACCACCCCCGGGTACTCAGACACTGTAGCATTGCACATGAACTATCAGCCCGGGAAATTCATAATTCCCGGCCAATTTTTTTTCTTTGTTTAAATTCACAATAACTAATTTTTTTTTATATATTAGAGTCTAGCTCTCAAAAACAAATTGATATTATCAATTTTCCTTCGGAGATTCTGTTTGAACGGACATCTTTGGACACTAGCATATTAACCCCCCCCCCCCCCCCCCCCCCAAATACCACCCACCCTTATTCAAATATAGGCTATAAGATGCGCAGACTCTGCTGATAGTGCCCCGCCCATAGGAAATTAGTTATTATTATTATTATTTCTACCTTTGATAGTCTTGTACTTATCATTTGATTTTTTTTTTAAAACCCACAGCCCTTTCGACCAGAGTTACATCCTGCCACAGGGCAGAGAGGAGGAGCCATGGACACTGGACTTGCTCCTCTCGACCCACGGAATCAGGTCCCCCAACCTCTCGGTGCAATCTGTGAGGAGGCTTGTATTACAGGAGGAGGGCCTGATCCATTCATTTGGACAGGAGGAGGAAGGGAAATTCATGCATGATCACACAGTACATGCACAACTATGTCTGGCAAACCCTTTCGTTGATGTGGCTGTCCGGTCAATCATTTACGATTTTTGCAACGACTCACCGAGTCTGCCTGATTGGGGGCAGTTCGCGGAGCCGGTGCAGGGATACCTGGCCTACCTGGCAGCAAGAACCTTCATCCGTGTGGTGGAGGGTTTTGAGATGTTGCCAGGTGAGGCTGGGATGAATGACCGGCAGGCTGTGTTAATCCAGGAAGTGAGAACCACACTGAGGTTAACAAAAGAGGTACTCCTGGTGTACCATGTAGCGGCCCTGAGGAGCTTCACCTTCAGGCCGGTGGCCAACACCAGGAATGGGTTCCCAGATTTCCCGGAAGTGCCGCCAAATTTGTAGCACGCTCGGGGTAAGTGCTCGCCTCTACTGTTGGATTTCTTTTATTTATTTATCTCTTTTTGCTGTAAATTTGCTCGCTTACTTATTATCGCACATAAAAACCACAGGTTGGAATGGTGAGAATTCTCACCCATAGGCAAACCCCACATCACTACAATACTACCCCCCCCCCCCCCCTTGGCTACCAATTCATCCATCTTGTGCGTTGGCCGGGGGTCAAGCAATCACCTCCAGATGAGGCACAAGGAATCCATTCACACGACAAACCCCGCACACGCGTGACATATACCCCCCCCCCCCCCGAGTCACGTGTCCATTAAATAGCCTGACGGGTTCCTACCCATGCCAGTCAAGTCGAGACACTCGTCAGTAAACATCAACACCCCCCCCCCCCCTACAGGACAGGAACCAATATGGCGCCGACAGAACCAGGTCACTCTGACACAGTTACTCCAGGGTGATCTAGCAGAGCAGGAAACACCCGGCCCCGCCACCCCTGTCAGCCGGTCCATAAAACCGTCGGGATCTGGGCCGACGTGACCTACCTAGGGGACAGGGGACATTAAAAAACCCCGGTCCTCCTTTATTTCCGGGAACAGACATGTCAGGGCGACCATTTAACACCACAGAATTGGGACACCCTGACCCACAAGGCCGACAGGTCGGCCCTCTCGTCCAATCACAGCACCCTGGGGGACATAACTCTAAGCCCCCCCCCCCCCCCCCCCTCACACCTACCTTGTCTTCCCCCGTCACACAACACAACCCCCACCCATCCCACCTTTCAGGGACAACAGAGTGACACGCGGGACGGATCTAAAAATAGTATTTCGGGTTTCCCAAGTTCACCCCACGCCAGCACCCCCCCACCCCCCCCCCCCACCCCTGCCCACCCCGCCACTTAGGCATTTATAAGGGTGCTGAGCTGCTCCTCCGCCACACCACTTGCTCACCAACCCAGGAGGAGGACCCCCACAGCAACTGACACCACACACACCCAGCCCTACACAGCAGCCATGGCGGAATCCACCGTCACCCAGATCCGCAGGTTGGTCATGCGTCTACTCCAGCTTCTGGAGACTAACACTTTTAAAGTTGACAGACCTTCCACTATAGAAACCTTTTGGATCTATCAGTACATAGTCGCAAACTTAGAAACCTACCTATACATGCTGTTGTTTCTTTTACACCATCTAGATTGCTGTTCGTCCTCGGGTTCCTAGCTCAGGCTGTCAGGTGCGACCACCCTACCCCCTCCACCCACACACCCATAGTTAGGCCCAACTATGGGGTCCTTTTCTCGGCAGACCCCACTCCCTTAGTGAATGGTCATATGACCTACCCACTCCGTTTCAGACTAAACATATCATTGGATTTGAACATGAGTATGCCTGGCTCTGTCTCAGATTTAATATTAGATTCTAGCAACACTTTCCAGCGCCAAACTGCCCGCATATTAGATGACATGATGTTACAGGAGTATAACAGGGCGACAGGTCTGATAAATTCCATTGCCAGTCATGTTAGAACCCCTAAACTCAGGGATAAAAGAGCCATACAGGTAGGAGGTGACATTCTCAGAGCAGTGTTTGGAGTAGCCACTCAACCAGAAATTGACACCTTGGTGGAGGAGATGTCAATAATAGACGTATACTTAGCCAGGGAACTACACATTACTAAAGAAACCACTTACCTTTTGACAAACATGTCTGATTTCAATTATAATTCAATTTCGGCCTACGCTTTGTACCACAACGACACTGACCTCCTGCTGGAGGAAATAGGTAACAAAGTCACCTACTTAGACGTCAACGTCTCGACCATCCTCAGCAATCTACAAACAAAATCACGCAGAAATTTTTATAATAACTACCTATTAAGCGCAGCTCAGGCACAATTACAATCTCTGTATGAATTCATCAGGGACATTACCGCCCTGGAGGAGGCACTCAACATGCTAAGTACAGGTCGGCTTCCCACCTCCCTGATACCGACTGCCTCCCTAATGGCAGCCCTCCAAACCCTGGCGGGGACCCTGCACTCAATTGACCCTGAGTTAAAGATAGTGCAGCTTCCCATAGAGCACTACTACAATAGCCAAATACATTCACATTGGTTGGAAGAGTCATTTCTATTTATAGCAATCCCCACTCCTATTAGCAGATCTGACAGTGTGTACACTGTTTACAGGGCGACTGAGCTGTCTGTACCAATAGATACTACTGACACACATTCCATAGGAACCACCACCATCACCAACCTGCCAACTTATTTGGCAGTTTCCGAAACAGAAACCAAGTACATAGAGCTAGACAGTTTTCAATACACCGCTTGTAGACAGGGAGTGGTTAGGGAATGCACGCTCCCACTACCTACACTGGACCCCAAACACCCCACCTGCCTGCTGTCCCTGTTCCTTGATATAGCAGAGGCGGCACACAGAACATGCACCCATAGAATAGAGTTATTAGCCCCACTCCCCCACAGAGCCTACCCACTTACATTGGACACCTACCTCCTCTCTACCAGTGTGTCACCGTCAGTATTATCGTGTCCACACGCCCTAGATCTGGAGCTGGCCACCATGGCTTGGTCGGTCGTAGTGGTACCCTGCAAATGTTCCATCTCTAATTCACACATATTAATGACAAATACAAACCTGTCTTGCGTGGCCCCCGAGGAAGTCCCCGACATTATGCACTGCGCGGTAAATCTCCCAATTTGGCGTCATTTTGGTAATCCGCCGCTGAATGTTTCGGGAATAACAACATGGACGCGACCCATGACTCACCCTCTGCCCGATCTCGCCCGCGCCCGCCTGCACCATTTGCAACGGGACCTGTCATTGGTTAATACGGCCAGAGACCTCGCAGAAGTAGCCAATCAGATCGCGGGTAGCAATCCACCCGACGCATCACTTAGCAACCGCCTAGATAGCCTTGACTACCACACAAGCCATCCCATTTTCGAAACACTATGCTTAGTACTGACTTGCCTCGCTTTGGTTGTGGCGGGACACGCCCATTGGCGCGTCTCGGTTCTGGCGGGAATTTCAGTTTCGACCACGCGCACAACAGCCATGGCGACCTTCAAGGACTGGCGCGACCAAATCCGCTCGACGAACCAAGAATGGTGGGATGACCGTATAAAACAGGCCCAGGAACGGTTGGCGGCTAAGATGAAAAACGAAGTGACCCAGACGGGCATCAGCATTTTACATATCATTGCCGGAGTAGCGGCCCTGTTCTTGCTGTGTGGTTTCTTTTGGAAGCTTTACAAGTGTTGTAGGCGCTGCCTACCTGGGACCACCTCCACCCCTACCGCAACCCCTATTTCGCGTGAAGATTTGCTCGATGTGGAAGACAGTGGTCTTAAAGGCTCTTCCCATCCACCATGACAAGAACAGAATCAGGATTCTGGGAGTGGCCCCGGATTATGCCTCCGCCCGCCTCACCAGACCCTGTGGAGGCGCCCTCCACATCGACTGGACCGACCCCATGAGATTATCCCTGGACGGTGTCAACAAGGAGGTGTGGCTGCCTGCTGTGGTTCCTGTGCCTTGTCACCTGCTGCCCTTCGTATATAGGGCCCTCAGGCACCCACAAGCAGCCCTCAGGGTAGTTTTCGTATCAGATGGCCGCCATCTCGAGGTCCCCAGGGGACCCATAGACTCACCTGCCCAGCCACCAGCCCCCTCCACCACCCCCCACCTAGAAGCCGACGGGACAGTAATATCCCCAAAGGACACACAGCCGAGCAGAACAACACCATGGCCGGAGGGCGCCGAGCTAAGCAGTCTACCAAGCGACCCAAAGAAGCACAAAAAGCAGGTGACTATTAGCAATCCGGAGGTCACAAGAGGTGGTGCCTGCAGGTACCCACAGGAGAAGGGGCCCGCCTCTGACTCCACTGACCAAGGCTCAAGGGCCGCCCTGGAGGAGACAGCAGTAGCTGCTCCCAGACCCAACGTCCCTACCAGTGAAGAAGACCCCGTCCTTATATCCACCAGAGTATAGTTTGGTAGGTCATTATGACAGTACTATATGTTTTACAGTTCAAAATTCTGTTCATTAGTGATAAGTCATTTGTTTTGGGATACCGGCTAGTGAGTCATAACTCTTAAGTTTAAATTATTAAAGCCAAATAGCCTCATCACTATTATTTTCGTTGAGACAGGCTAGGGAGGCATATTAGGGACACATAAGTCACCTTTCTATTAGCCTGCCTCAACCTAAAAACACCCCCCCCCCCCGACTACAACCCAGCCACGGGCTGTGTGGGGATAACCAAACATCACTTTTACCAACAAAATTTCTTTCACCCCACAATATATCGGTGTGGGGATAACACAAACATACGACAAAAACCTATAACCTGAACTCCATCCTATACCCCCCCCCCCCCCCAAAAAAAAAAAAAAAGCCTTCACTTTTTCCCCCACGAGTCATGAAGCTGTGTGGGGATGAAGGACAAATCACACCTTTTTGACAAATCAGCTAAAAATCTGAAATTTTTTTTTTGAAACTAAAGGTTAGATATCCCTTCAATTCTAAAGCTGTGTGGGGATGGAGTCCTGAAAGTCTGGTGGGTCCACAAAGACCTATACACACCACCAATGCCATGGGATTATTAGGGTCGCACCTTGTGAATGTTATGCATAGACAACAATGACAACAGTTCATGTTATCAGGGCTTGGTCATATCCCTGTGATATATTCATTTATTTCAAGTAAATCATTTTAGCATTAATATATGTAATTCCACCTAGGGAATGATCACAGTTTTTTTTTCTTTTTATCAAGCAGTGGGCTAAAAGAGCCAATCAAGACGCTATTTTACATGGTCGCGCAATTATTACGCCTCAAATAACACTAAGAGGTTTCCGATTTAAAATCACAGTATGCTTTAATCAATATATCACCGTATCACACCCCCCCCCCTCCAAATTTCCATGAAAGTACCCAGCCCTGAAAATCCCCTAAAACAGCACCAACAAACAACAATAGAAACCCCCCCCCCCCCGCCAAAGATCATCACAGGTTTGAATATACATATACCCTACAGTGTTTAGCGCCTACACTCGGCGAGAGGTTGGCACTGGATCCATATAAAAGTGACCTGCGCCACTCCGCGCTAACTATGATACATTAATTACTAGCGACAATTAAGAAATTAAAAACAGGCCCGCGGCCTCGTGTATTCAGTAATAGCACAGCCAACATCACATGGATGTTGCAACCTAAAACAATTAGACATACATATTAATGATAAAGTACACATATTAATATTTTATACACCAGCTCTATTGTGTCTGGGTAAGGCTTACATAGGCCTGCGCCATATCTGTTAATGAAAGTGTGGACGTCCAGGCTATTTCCAAGCACGGGGGTACATTAAGGTGTCAGTCACACTAAATGTTAAGCATAATCAAAGTCAAATGAGCCCCGCGCGGCGGATCAGAGCTACAGACGGGCTATCTCCGTCGGGCTGGTCCAGGGAGCAAATCTCTAGTGGAGGGTTGCTGCCTCGTGTGAGGCCCCGCCCGGTCATCTTGACCACCCATATTTAGGCGTTGGGTGCCGCACACCTGGGCTCCGTGACCCAACCGGTGGGTCGCGCCCCGTGCCGAGCGTCAGCCGCCAGCGGCCGCATCCTCTTAGGGTTGGGTTCGGGGCCGTCCCCGGCGGCGGAGAAGGTCGCCGCCGCTGTCAAGTTGGAAAAAGGAAGAATCCATTACTCAGGGCGTCACTACAGCAGACCCCATCCCCCTTCCCCACCCCTCCTTACATGAAATTCCCTTTTTGCACAAACCTGACAGTTTCACATTACACATGATCAAAACCTCCACATGTCACACGGGTTTTGACAAAATAATGACACCCCCCCCCCCCCGTCCCCCAGCCCACAGATCCACTACTCGCCCCATCTACCAATCGAAATAACCATATGCTATTTTTAGAACCAGGGAATGTGGCACAGCGTCATGACGCGCAGCTCCACCCTATTTTTAGAAAGCCGTACTCACCTAATGGGGCCGAAGCTCCCGCTCCGCCGCCCGGCGGGTGATGCAGGGCTCCCCTGCCGGCGCGGCATGTCTCCCATACCACCCCCACCAGGTATCTTCGGACACGCACTCCTACGAGACGGCTGCAGAAGCAAATTAAAACAGTGCATTAACTCCATATCCTACACCGGTGGTAACAACTTGGATGATCAAAAAGGGCGGGAAGCTGCATCATCCAGGCACCGGCGTTTTTCTCAGAACGCGTTAGCACCTCGACCCATCATTGGATGCATTACTTAACCCTTTAAGCACAAGTTCACCCCCCCCCCCCCACTGATGCCCTCATTGTAAATTCACGTCTCCTAGACAACAAGTTAATCTTTTAGTGACTACTTACCCGTCAAGGCGGTCCTCCTCCCACACGATAACCGTGAGGATTGACCCGCGCACAGTCAGGTTGCTTCTGGAGGTTCGTTCTCTCTCCATGTTGGTGGCTCTATGTGAGGTGCTCCAGCTCGCACCCCTCTTTTATACCTGCCCTAACCGCCCAGGTAGCCAGCGGAGCGAAAAAGGAGGAAAAAGTGGAACGTCCACAACCAACCGGAACGGCCCTAAAGCATATTCTTATCCCATATACCCCTTTAAAATTCATTATTTCTCACAAAATCCGAGCCCCATATAATTAACCCTTTACCATATAACCACGCCGCCCGCGCGGGGAGAGCCCTGTAACCACCGCGGCATGACCCAGAGCGCGTAACCAGGTCACCGCGGCGAGCTCCCTCCCCCGCAAGTGGAAACCAGGTCATTGACCCAGTTTTGCCGCCGCGGAGCGCTAACTAGGTCAGCCGACCCACCCCCGGCGGCGGCCGCCGGGGAATCCCCTTCTGAAATGTAAACATTGCAGACAGGGAAGCTGTCACATTGGAGGGACCGCAACGGCATGCTCTGAGGGCCATGAGTGTCACCCATGAGGGAAGAAGGGTGGCATGAGGGGCCCCCACATGCTAGGTTTAATACTAATCATGCTTTCTTCACCCCTTTTGTAACATATTCGACAATGCTGAAAGCTATAACTCATGCAACTCATAGCAAGCCCGAAACACACCGTTTTTACCCTGTTAAAACGGTTACTATCTATGTGCTTATACTTTTATTTTTTCTGTTTTTCTTTTGTGAACAAACTAGTCTATTGTGTTGTGAATCGAAAGCCCCTGCATGCATTGCCTAAGGACATACATTGATGTGCCTCTTGATTTCATATGATATCAAATTTATTAAATTGAAATTGGCTCACTTATTATACAACCACATTAGCCCAACACCTGTTGGTGGACAGCTCATACTGACCGCAATTACCTATTTATATCCATGCCTGCACTGCCGTCATGCCTGTACATGTCCTATAATATACATGTGTTGTTACAGAGACACAAATAAGATGACATCCACCGGAGGTGAGGACCAGCCCCCCCAGAGCCCCGAGGTGGCCCCTGAGGGCACACCAGAAGTGGTAGAACCGACCAGACCGCCCTTCCCCACCGCTACCCTGAGGCGACGGAGGCGGGCCCTCATCCCCTTTATTTTTGGAAGGCCCGAAAATGATGTGACTACCCAGGAGGTTCCTGCCGACCCCAAAGCGCCAACACCAGCAGCCGCCGCCGGCCCGACAGCCTCGCCGGCGACGTCGGCGGACTCTATAACTACAAGGAGAGATACGCCGGCCGGCTCACCCTCCTCACCGGTCAGCCCTGACCACCCATGGGACGACCCTGAGGGGGTGTGCCCCTGCATAGGCTGTTGGCACCGGGAACAGAAGAGGTTATATCCCGTATTCGAGGTGGAGGAGGAGGAGCCACTGGACCAGGCCCAGGCACAGGAACCCCTCTCCCAGTCCCCCGGGTGTGGACAACCCAGGAGGAGGCGGGAGGCAGAAAGCAGCGCCTTCCGTTTTCCCATCACCTCGACACCACCCGGCGACAGGGAGGAGGAAGATATGGATACCACATAGATGTGTTTGTCACCTACCAGCCAACCTCCTTCCCCCCCCCCCCCTCGACGCCTAGGAGGAACTTACATCTTACTATACCCCCATTTTTTTTTGCACTTATTTTTATTAAGCCGACTGTCACAATTAAGCCAGCAGCCATGATATAGGCATCATAACATAGGCAGTGACAGTCAGGCTAATAGTTTTTATTATTATTGTTTAGTTCCTGTGCAAGTATTCGGGCATAAGAAGGAAATCGACATGCAGCCTTTTTGAGACTAAATCCTCCAGAACTGTATATCCGGGAACATACCCACAGAGGAGTCGACACAGCAGTCCCTACAAACACTCATCACATACCATAAGAGGCACCAGAACCTGTATCATATCTTCCTTTTTCAATAGAGTTTCATGTATTAATGTGTAAGGATATATACACAGGGCGCTAAAGTTTAAGACTTTGGTCGGCCCCCTAGTTAAGCAACAAGGTTCTGGTGAACCTCCACCGGACACTGGCTGCTGCCACCATGTAATCATATTTATATTTATTATCTTGTTAATTGACGTCATAGCTGATCATTTCAGCGATTTTACCAGAATTGACCCAAAAGGAGTGGTGGCGACCACCCCAATGGGCGTCTTATTACCAACATAGAGTGTACATAGGTTAGGTTGAATGTTAGGCGCATAAGTCATGACACACGACTTTAGGTGTGCCTAAGGATGTTAGCCTCCACGATATTAAGACACACCCAGTGCCTTTATGCAGGGTTTAGTGCATATAAATTATGCGGGTCAGAATGGTTCCTGGCCAGAGATAATGTATCTTTTTGCTCATGTACCAAGCCATGCACCAAAACCATATACCAGGTTGTGGCTAGACTCACATTTATCATATGTATCCCAGATATTTATTTTTTGTACCTCCAGAAAAGTAATACACCAATTAGCCCCCGTAGACTGGTCGCCAAAAAGATTATATTTTCGTACGCATCTACTCATTCTATTATACCATGTCATAAAAATCAGTTTGTAAGAAGGTGCCTCCGCGCCTGGGCGACTGGCTAAACCACTCACCCAGACCCGGAGACACTGGTTAGGGAGCCACTGACCGCCCCGGATCAGGGCATTACTTGCCTTGACCCGAGCCGGCAGATATGAACCACATCATGTGGTGGCCAGTGTATAAAGGCCGGCCCTATCTTTGCGCCAAGATATATGTAGACAGTATTGATATATCAGATTTTAAGCTTTCACAACACACACCCTGTAGTTAGCTCTAAGTAGAAGCCTACATGCTGGTTACATGCCACATAGGCCCAGGTCTAATATTTAAGTTCAACATGCATCACTGCAACACAGGAGGCGTTATGTACCAGTGAATACCACTGCCGCCAAAATTTTAGTAAGAATAGACCTTTTTATGTTTGTGTGTATGTGAAACAAAAATTAGAGTTGATAACATTTTTCATACAAAAGACCATATGTTTCATATTTCTCATGAGAGGTGACGCCATTGTTCTAGTTACCTAATAACTTTATACCGAAGTCAGTGACCCTATTGTAATGCCATAGTCACTCCATCTTGTTTCATGATACAGACATTTCATTTTATTGGGTTGCCACCCACATTTTATCACCAATTTAAAATATCAATGTCAAATACCGATTGAACGCTCGAGTGAGTTTATGTTGCCATGATTTGATGCCTACAGGATCGTATCCTACCAGCACCGCCATACCCCCACCAATTCCCCCCACAATTTTTCACCAATTACCACTCACCAACAGTACAGACTCTACCCCATTAGCTATTACTTAACCACATACCCTTTAGAAATCCGTTCAAAATTTGTTCAGAAACCATCTTTCTTTTTCCCCATCTTTTGAGAGCCAGTGATTCCGTCTCCACCTTTACCTCAGGGATTGAACTGATAAGTTGGTTAATGGGACCCCAAGGTTTCTGCGCTGGGCTTCGCGTGCTGCCCACCTTGAGCCCGAGAACCCAGTCAAAAAGTTGCTTGTTCCGCCGAAAATGATCTAGCCAACCATCGTTTTCCGGGTGGGGCGGGTCAGCCACAGTCTGACAGTGGACCATTAGCCCCACACAGGATTATAGCACCCTGTGTGCAAACCCACTGTTTTTGTCTGGTTGACCGGCCCGATTTGGAAAAAGGTTTTTATTCAAACAAATAAGGAATGTTTGCACCCCCTTCACGCGCACTGGGCACACCATAGTGGCCAGGGCGTGTACAGGACTTGAGTGTGAAAATAAGATCAGGCAACTGGAACACAGTATCAATCACGAGCTGGACTTAAGGGTTCATTGGTGGCATGCGCGCGGGCGCCGGCCACATGTTTTGGTGGATCACCATGTTTGATCACCGCCTGTCGGTCCCTGAGAGGGTGGACATCTACTACACAGGATTTTACTAAATTTCTCAGATAAATTGTTAGAAGCCTAAAAATCCCCCCCCCTACCACCGACACTAGAGCATGGTATCGGAACATCCTCACAGGATAGTGCCTGTGTTACTATGGCATCTTAGTATACTACTACCCTCACGGGCGTCCTCTACGGTATATTTGTTAATAAATCTCCACACACAGCCACAGTGCATCATGTAGACGGCCTGTGGCCCCTCTCCCTGCATTTCTACACATCCGCTCTGCAGTGATACACTCACGTGGAAGTGAGTGGGTGTGTGGGGATGTGTCGAGGGGCTACATGATGCGCTCCTGCATGATGCACTCTCACTCCTGGCGCCCCCAGCTGAGGCGCACCGAGTGACCCGGAAGTACCCTCAAGTGGCTGAGTGGGGAAAACCCACAGGGATCGGGACGGCCTGGCACACTCACAGTAAACATACTGGAGGAGTGGTGACAGGTGTCCGGGGTGTTCCTCCTCTCCTGTCACACAGCCCCCCGCAGGGTGGATGGGTGACAGGAGGACGGGTCTATTTATAGACTGATGGACGACTCCTGGGTCTCAGCCTGACAGGGCTGAGAACTATAAATACCCTCTGGATTCCTCCAGAGGGTGTCTTATACATCCAGGAGCCGGGAGCCATGCTGGAGGAACTAGCCTTCCTATTTATCTCCATAGGGCTAGCCATGCTGCCCTACCTACTGCAGACATATATGTGAGGTGGCACTCTCGTACGTATCTATCTATGTCCTACTGATATAATAAAATCGGATATCAACTCTAATCTATTGTGTCTCCTTGTCGGATCATCTACATCAAATGACCTCTCGACAATAATGAGGAAACATGATATAATGTAAGGCCAATCATTAAATGGAGCGGGTGTTACTGCACTGACCTCACTGTCTCATTGCAGCATGGTGTTGCTTTTACTACCGTGTGATCATACCAGGGACCGTCCCCGGGCACCTGGATGTGGCCATTGCCTCAACCAGATGAGGAACAATATCTGTGGATGGCGGACCGGGAGACTAGTATGATTCTTGTGAGGCCTAAGGCCACTCAAAAAAAAAATTGTTTCTCATCACCAAGCAATGAAAAATATGACGAGGGTGTTTTTTATTTAATTTTTTTTTTTTTACTCGGGGATAAATACATAGGGAAATTTGGAGTTTTCGCGATAAATTTTCACATTTTAGTATTTCTGAATTTATTGATCAGCAAAAGTTCTTATAATGCAAGTTATTCCTAGCTGAGTGCATTACTGACAGCATAAGCTTTAATTTGATACCAAATTTGCCAATATTTTTCCGATTTTAACATAATTTTCATCAAAAATGTAAAAAAAAAAAAAAAAAAATCCCCAAATCACGATTTTCATGATGCTCGCGGTGATGAGAAACAACTTTATTTTTTTGAGAGGCCTAAAGACTATGAAATTATTCTCTGACTAATCTTAGAATCGAACCCAAACCCCTGATGTATCTATACAAAACATAAAGGTTTACTGTGCCACAGTAGATGTCGGCAATGGAAGTTAGTTAATACAGATCATCTAGGTGGCAGCACTATATACAAGATTAGATAGAAATAATCTTAGAATCAAGATTATAGGAAATAAGATTATGCAGAAAATAATGTCCATGCTCCCTGGTGAGTTCCCCCCCACAAGCAATGCAGATGGCATAGAACTCCACTGAAGCATATCACATGTAGCCCTTCGCAGGCAAACTAAAATACTTCCTTTACTTTCAATCAGTCGCCTTGTGGGCTTCACATCTTATATATAGAGATACTATCACCACTGAAGCTAGAGCATCGGGACTGTTTTAACACATCAGGTAGGCTGTAGGCTGAATAGCCAAAATGGAAATTACTCATCCAAGCTTTGAAATCTTACTAGATATGTCAAAAATTCAATAGTGTGATAGTGCCCGATGGACTTGTGAATATGCCTGTAGGGGCCGGATTCCCCGTGCCTTGGTGGTAAACCCGCAAGGGGTATCACTTGGGTAATCCTGCGCCCCTCTGTACCATACCGATCCAGTAACGTGAGACACGGTCTATCTGATAGGACAAGGGGATGTAGCTCAGTTGTAGAGCAATCGCTTGGCAAGCGGAAGGCCCCGGGTTCGAGCCCCGGTGTGTCCGAATACGTCATTTTCGGAGAAACTGTGTCCCTAACATACCTAATGATTTCTGTAGAGAATGACTTTATATTGACATGCCAACGATTGTTTAGAAGAACAGCTGTCAAGATGTTAACCTCTCAGTGAATACGCACAGTCATTATGGCCTGGGCTAAAAGTCATAAGCACTTCTCATTCAGTCAAACAATCGTGTAAAAAGTGACTCCAACTCTATTTCTTCAGTGATATTCAGTCTACAAATCAAGTTCAAGAAATCGGTATTTGGTTGTCCCCCCCCCCCCTGCAATGGCAAAGCTTCTCCATGTGGTAATGTTCATAATGACAATTCGATCCTGCATTGGAGCAGTACAGAGGGCAGAAATGAGCAGTGTCGCAAAGAGGACTAGCACAGGTAGCAATAGAGGCATTACAATCAAACCGACAGCCATCGATACAATAACCAAGGAGCGGCATAACAAGTACACTAAATGCTGTCCAACCATGTGCACGTGTGACCAACCAGTTGAAAAGATACCACGCAGAAAGACTTACACCATCAGAGATTGCCGGACGGACCCAGCAGTTGAACTTGATAAACTACTGTCAACACTTTGTTATTACCACAACTACAGGATTGTACGCGCACGGCTATCTAGTTTACCATGTCAGCTATTGTCCGGTCTTGCTTCAGAAGATGAATTTGGATACACAGCTTATCTAGAGAAATTAGATGTAAGTGAAAACAAAATCAATGTCTCCTTTTGTGAAAATCTAAAGATCCAATCTTTGACATATCTCAATGTCAGCCACAATGACCTCAGATCAGAGCCTATACCACTGAACTTGTCTGTTTGGCTTTCTGATATTGATTTTAGTTACAATAAGATGAATGCAGTTCCTTGTAGCGTTGGAGATCTTTGGAATTTAGAGAGACTGGACCTGAGCCACAACTTGATAAAGACAGTCCCATGTAACATATCAGATATACCCCTCAAAGTCCTTAACATGACCCATAACCAGCTGCAAATGTTCCCCTGTAATCTCTCAACACTACGGCTGTTACGTTACCTAAATCTCAGCTATAACAACATAGAGGTTATATCATGTAATACATTAAACCTACGGGATATACAAGTATTGGATCTAAGCTTCAATCGGTTAAAAATCATTCGTTGTCAACTGTCGGTGTTATCCCGATTGATACACCTGAATCTCACTCATAACCACATTGAGTCAATGGACTGTAAATCCCCAGGCTTATCTGCCCTTCAGGAATTAAACCTGAGAAATAATTCCTTAAACACAGTTCCCAGTCATCTGGGAGGGCTACCAGCATTTAAGAAGTTAGATATCAGTTGGAATTACTTGAAAGAAGTGAGTTGTGACCTGTTAATGTCGACTACATTAACGTGGGTTTGGATGCAGCATAATCTGATAGACGTCATGAAGTGCAATCTGTCAAAAATGTCAGCATTATTGGTTTTGGATTTGAGTCATAACAACTTTACTACCATGCCATGTGACCTGGCACAAGGCACATGGCTACAGTATTTAGATTTAAGTCACAACAATATATACAGAGTTCCTTGTACTTTGTTAGACATGAATCGAAATTTGGTTTTAAACCTCACCTATAATCACATGTCCACCTTTCACTGTAACCTGACAACCTATTCTGGGAATTCTTTAGATCTTAGTCACAATGAGATGGATAAAGTCGGTTGTAACTTTCGATATGGAAGTATCTTTGCATCAGAGTTAAATCAGAGTAATACAAATTTTGAAAATAATTTTTACCCGGCATTCTTGAATCTTAGTTATAACATCTTCAAAACAGTACCCTCTGAATTAGCCAAGCATAGCTTTGATAGCCTAGACATGAGTTATAACGCAATAGAATCTATAGAGTGTGACCCATCACTTCTCTATGCATATTCCCTAAATCTAAATCACAATAGATTGGGTGCAATACCATGTATATTATCAACCCTTTATGACACTAGACATTTGTACCTAAATGATAATCGCATCAAAGCAGTTCCTCCATTCTGCCTCTATAACATAAGCAGCCTTGAATCTCTTCATTTAGACTCAAATGAAATATCGACGCTTGTTAATCACTCATTCTCTGAACTTAGTGAATTGGCCAATATTTCAATCAGAAATAACAAAATAAGTATAATAGAATCTGATATTTTTAGAGATTGCCATCGTCTGAATGAGGTTCATTTAGAGAACAATAGTTTGGAGACTCTAGACTCATGGCCACGTATTCATAATAATATGCAGAGCTTTGCACCCCCTAAATTATATTTTTCAAACAATAGATTGTCAACCTTTTCCAATTTTGCTAAATCACCATTTGCCTCATGCCTCAGTCTACAACACGACTCTAATAGTCTCTTCTATATGGGTGGTAATAACATACGTCACATGATGGACGTATTCAATGGCTGGAATCTTAAAGTTGATAATGGTGATGAAATCAATAGTTGTTTGGCGCTGTTTGACTTTCGTAACAATCCACTTACCTGTGACTGCATAGATTATGACATTTACAGAACTATTCATGATAACAAATCAGCCCGCATGTTAAAAGGCCTTAGATGTAACGAGCCTGCTGTTTTGAAAGGTTTCGATCTTTCATCTATACCCCAGGACAGGGTAGCTTGTGCAATAGCTGTGAACTGTCCAGAAGGATGTTTGTGTCATGATAATCCATATTTCAGAAATCTCAGTGTGATCTGTACTGGATATAAAGAATCAGATCTCCCTGTTGAACTGCCTGGCATTACAAGCTATTCATATTATCTGAAGTGGACAAGGACAGCACTTGAGACGGTTTCTTACAGATCCTACCTCACCCGCGTATCTGAAGCTATATTCAGTAATAATGGGATAAGAAGTGTGACCTTAGGTGCTCTCCTGTCCCTTGGCAATGTATCCAAACTGTATCTTGACCAGAACTCAATGAAACACTTTCCTGATAACATTTCATCTGTTGCATTAAGGCCTGATGTGAAGCTAAAGCTTGGTAACAATCCCTGGGTGTGTGACTGTAAGGCAGTGGCCATGAAGGAGTGGCTCATCAGAAATCATCGACATATTCTTGACTTGACTAATGTTAGATGTTTCTTGCCGCCAAATACGCGAGGCAAGCAGATGATTGAAATTGACAATTCTGTAATGTGCTCTCCTCTCTCAAAAACTACTCCTGTCATAGCAATCCTGGGAGGAACTATAGCATTTCTGATGATCTGCCTGCCTCTTCTTTGTGTAATAAAAGTAAAACGTGGTGTTAGGATTCACAAGAAAAGGGACTGGGAGGTTAGGGGTGAGGCAGTGGAGGAAGGAGACAATGACAAAGAGTTTGATGTGTTTGTAAGCTATGCTAATGAAGATGAGGAGTATGTAGGAGAGTACCTGATCCCTGAGTTAGAGAGACGTGGCTTTAAAGTGTGTTTTCACCGGGTTCACTTCCTTGCTGGGAAGAACATCATTGATAACATATGTGAATGTATCGCCAAGAGTAAGAAGATGCTTGCCTTCTACTCAATGAACTACAAGCAGAGTGACTTTGGTATGTATGAGTTCACGATGGCCATGCAGTTAGACATTGAGAATGGTACCAATAACCTTATAACTATCAAAGATACTCATCTAGATGTAGAAGAACTTCAGATCTCCCATTCTACTTATTTCCGGACGACCTCATACGTTATTAAAGAAGAACCTACCTTCTGGAGAAATTTACTGTACGCCCTGCCCAGATACAAACTGGGTGCATTGGCTGATGGGCAGGAGGAGGAGGAGGAGGAGGAGGAGGAGGAGGAGGAGGAGGAGGAGGAGGACCAGGTCTAGTGTTAGTATTGAAGGAACACCCAAGCAAATATGCAGCAAGGGACAAACCTGTGGAGTCACTAGACGCAGCCCATTCTGTGCGTAATCTTAAATCCCCACTTCTGGCGTAATCTTAAAGTCTTAATAGTACTCACCATTCACACACAGAAAAGTGAGCATCATTGTCGCTAAAACTACCCTCACCTGAGGGTCAGGCAGTGCCTGACCCTCAGGTGAGGGTAGTTTTAGGGACAATGACGCTCACTTTTCTGAGGGTGTTATTAAAGAAGGGAAAAAAAGGAAAAGAAGAACGGGCGTTGGAGGGCAAAGCCCCCCTATCAACATCAGACCTCATCCATATTAGGACTAGATTGAGTTGCGTTATTAAGATTACGGGAAAAAGTGGGATTTCGTTATTAAGATTACGTGAAAAGTGGGCTTTTTAAGATTACGCACAGAATGGGCGGCGTCTAGTGACTCTGCAGGTTCGTTCCCACGTGCTATGCTGGCAGGCTATGCTGTACCTTCAATAACAGGCTGGACTATCACAAAATTGCTTGAGAGTATGGCCATGGTGGATCCCCATGCCAGAGTCTGACAATGTTGGACTCTTGCAGGCTGAAAGAGACTCTCCCCAGAGCATATCTAGACTCTTGAGCCATTTTGGGTGAGTCAAGGCTCTAAATGAAGGTCCAGCATAGCCTGACTATCACTTAAGGGTTTGACTTTGGTATGTGAGTGCTTTTGGCGACAAAGCCAGCATCTATTTGCCTGGGTGAAGTGTTAATAGTTTTATATGGTCAGACAGAACTGCATTGAGGCTATTGCATAGGATATTTTGAATAAGTAATAGGTCAACATCATGTGATATGAAGATATAATGTTGCATATCATCGTGTTGGAAAACAGTGTAAGCTAGAAACTATATAGTGATCATGTATTCTACACTAGTGCTGAGGTCACAGCCAATAAATTGCCATATCATACAACTACTTCATTGTCATTTGTCTAAATAGATTCTGATGTTATCGCTGTGTCTCATGGGCCAATGTTCTCGTCTCTGACCGGGTGCCATCTCTGACCGGGTGCCATCTCTGATCGGCCTGAATGGAAACATGTTTTTTTGAGGGTAGAATTTGGCTGAAAAGGTTAATGGATGATATAACTCTTTAAAGTAGTAATTAGTTGCCCATTTCTATCATCATATGCCCTGAATAACCCGTTTTTATTCAGGCCGGTCAGAGATGGCACCCGGTCAGAGATGGCACCCGGTTAGAGACTAAAACATTATCACAAGTTCGTGAGACAAGACAGAGCCTTATATAGTATCAACCTTGTCAGGTGAATCCCCTGCTTTGCCACTTTGTCTTAAAGATGGTATATCAGCTAATAGACTTCCAAAACCTTTTCTTCAAAATGGATATCACTTCAATGCCATGGGTTCCATTATCATTTAACTGATAAACAGTGCAACATATTTGTCTATCAATACATAATTTGAGATTGATAACAATGTACCTGATTTACCTCACTGACTCAGGCACTCCCCCAGGAGAGTATTGGGTGAACTAACCTGATAGAGAATGCACTGAGCCATGTAGTATTAACACATAGGGAGTTTTAGTGTCGACCTACAGTAAAAAAATTTGCACTGCATGTGCTCTTCTTATAGACTAAGACACTGCCAATAATTTTAAAAGTTAGGGAAGACGTATGGGATAGGATATAGAATAGTAATATGATAAAACAAAAGAATCTCTAAATATTTAGCTGACACACCATCTTTAAATGTATCATCATTGCTTTGTCATCTGCTGATATTGTAAGTAAGTAGTTTCAGCAACATCCAGGTCAATGGCAGGCCCATCATCGACATTAGAATAGGTATGGACCACCAAATTCGACACAGCGACATGGGCTTTTTTAGGCTTAGTAACATGCGACATGAGGAATATAACAGATAGTATCATGGGACATGGTCATTTCTTAAAATCGACATGGTGACATGGCTATTTCTTAAAATTGACAGGGTGACATGGCCAGATCGACAGGGGAAATTGGGGCCCGCCATCCAGACCCCCATTAGAGGTATATATGCTGAGTTCATTAACTGATAAAAGTCAGGTATAGAAGAATAATGAGAAGATATTCAGTCGGTGTACTGCTGTGATGTGGAGTGTGGGAGTTGAACCAGGAAGTAGGAAGGTGGAAAGCCCAAGATGTGTTCACCACGGTGTATAGTCCCAATATGGGACTGTAAGTAGTGCTCAGTCATGGCTAACAACTTAGTCAGAAGTGATTAACCCAGTTAGTCATTTTCTGGCTCCCCATACGCCCAAGTCAGATAAGTCAATAACGACTAACCCAGATTAGTATTTTCCTTTTTCCAGTCCCTTTGCCTCCCCTGCCTTCCTGTCTGCCTGACCGAAGGCTTAAAAACTGTCTCTATGAATTGAATTAGAAATTGAATTTCATGAATTGTTTCTTCATTGAATTGGTTTACAGCATTCTCCTAGTGCCTGTGGAGGTGCTTAATAATGTTACCCAGCCGTGATATTGCACATTTACTTTTCGTGTCTGGACTACATCCTAGTTGGCAAACTATGGTTGATTCAACTTCGATTTAAAGGCGGACTGAACCAACGACGTCATTTGCGTACAAAACTCGGCAGGGTTAGGTCCTGGGTTCAGTGCGCCTTTAACGGTTTATATAGGGTTGTCCTTTGGTTGATATTTTTGAAGTCATCAATGTTGATAATTCATCAGTGATTCAATGTTGATATGGCCATATGATCATGAACAATGAATCAATTAATCACTGGTCATTAACCATTGAAGCACAATTTGATATTCAGTACATATTGTCATGTTATCAACCTAAATGCAGTATTCTGCAGTAATTTTTTGCATGTTCACCATCACCACGGACCCTTCAACAAAAACACCCAAGAGTCCCTTCCCTTTAACATTTTCTCAAGACTGCATTGCAATTTTTACCAAGATTTGTCCATAGTTCAAACAATTCTTAAAATATTTTTAAACAGGGATTATTTGAGATGAAAATATACAACACGACTATAGAGTCCCAACTCGGTTTCATTGTGGCATTTTATCATTGATATGAACCTACAGTTTTGGCATGAGTCTGCCTTCATTGGACTTTCTAAAAATCTCAATACGTTTCTTTTGGGATAAACTGCTGGCCTGTGAACCTTTTTTTTTTGGTTAAAACATATGTTCAAGCAATCTGTCAAAAATTAGCTACACATTGAACAATATTTGGAAACTGGAATTACCGGTAGTCAACGATCTATATCTAAAGTTGTCCTACTGCCAGAGGGGGATTATTTGTTGAGACTTTATTTCAGTGCTTTCTTGAAGTTGCAATTAGGAATTAATACTTTAATTTGGCTTACATTCAATCAGAGACTATGAATTGCCATATATATCTACCTGACCCATGACAGTTCTGTAAAACCAATTTAAGTCATCCACAATGAACAATATTGATAGTGAAGATCAGTGATAAGTATCATTCCGGTGAGGCCATTTCTTATATCTTACCTATCTACCCCACCCCGTGCTCATCATCAAATGAAGGGGTCAAAACAGTAGGGGGAGGGGGTTGTGTCTATGTCTTGTAAACTGTCCTCCTCCCTTTCCCCAGTCCCTCCCCCGTCCTTCCCCCTTCTCCCCTACCCCCTGCCAGTGCCACAGTGAATGCCACAAAGTTGAAATATAGATATTATTAATAGACATTAGAGAAAACTTTCTCTCTATCTCTATTCTTAGTGGACATTTCTGTGTGGTGTGCCCATGGAATGTATATTCATACAGGACCTCTTTTGAATCTTCTCCCAGTCCCCCTAATTAAAGCCAATAAATGACTGCCCTGTATTTAATGCGGGCCTTGATCCACTACCACAAAATACACCCAATACCCACCCCGCCAATCACCCCAACTCATTATATATCCTCTCATTCTAGTCACACCACATCTGTCAAGCATCTTTGCTTCTGGCCCTGGCTTCCCTAGGTCACCATCTGGAATCAACACAGGGTGCCAGTGTTGTGCCTCATTCTGGAGAGGGAATCCCTCAGTCAAAGGAGGAACCCCAACTGCAGAAGCCACATGTAAACAACACAACCCACTCAAAAACCTCTTCATTTCTGCTTCAAACCACCAAGTATTGTCCATTACCAAGTAAGTACCAGTCTGTCCTGTTCCAGTGGAAGTCGAGATTAGCCAAAACTAGCTCAGAAATGCATAGTTGCTGTATCACTTGTCGTTTCACGGCCGGTGGTCTGATCGGGCCCATATTCGGATAGCCGCCCGCCCGCGTCAAGAGCCGGGCGCCCTGCGAATTTCAGGCCTCTATCTCAATTTAAGGGCCACATAGTACTCTAATGCACTTTACTACCATGCCATGTGACCTGGCACCAGGCACATGGCTACAATATTTAGATTTAAGTCACAACAATATATACAGAGTTCCTTGTACTTTGTTAGACATGAATCGAAATTTGGTTTAATACAAATTTTGAAAATAATTTTTACCCGGCATTCTTGAATCTTAGTTATAACATCTTCAAAACAGTACCCTCTGAATTAGCCAAGCATAGCTTTGATAGCCTAGACATGAGTTATAACGCAATAGAATCTATAGAGTGTGACCCATCACTTCTCTATGCATATTCCCTAAATCTAAATCACAATAGATTGGGTGCAATACCATGTATATTATCAACGCTATATGACACTAGACATTTGTACCTAAATGATAATCGCATCAAAGCAGTTCCTCCATTCTGCCTCTATAACATAAGCAGCCTTGAATCTCTTCATTTAGACTCAAATGAAATATCGACGCTTGTTAATCACTCATTCTCTGAACTTAGTGAATTGGCCAATATTTCAATCAGAAATAACAAAATAAGTATAATAGAATCTGGTATTTTTTGGGATTGCCATCGTCTGAATGAGGTTCATTTAGAGAACAATAGTTTGGAGACTCTAGACTCATGGCCACGTATACATAATAATATGCAGAGCTTTGCACCCCCTAAATTATATTTTTCAAACAATAGATTGTCAACCTTTTCCAATTTTGCTAAATCACCATTTGCCTCATGCCTCAGTCTACAACACGACTCTAATAGTCTCTTCTATATGGGTGGTAATAATATACATCACATGATGGACGTATTCAATGGCTGGAATCTTAAAGTTGATAATGGTGATGAAATTAATAGTTGTTTGGCGCTGTTTGACTTCCGTAACAATCCACTTACCTGTGACTGCATAGATTATGACATTTACAGAACTATTCATGATAACAAATCAGCCCGCATGTTAAAAGGCCTTATATGTAACGAGCCTGCTGGTTTGAAAGGTTTCGATCTTTCATCTATACCCCAGGACAGGGTAGCTTGTGCAATAGCTGTGAACTGTCCAGAAGGATGTTTGTGTCATGATAATCCATATTTCAGAAATCTCAGTGTGATCTGTACTGGATATAAAGAATCAGATCTCCCTGTTGAACTGCCTGGCATTACAAGCTATTCATATTATCTGAAGTGGACAAGGACAGCACTTGAGACGGTTTCTTACAGATCCTACTTTACCCGTGTGTCTGAAGCTATATTCAGTAATAATGTGATACAAAATGTGACCTTAGGTGCTCTCTTGTCCCTTGGCAATATATCCAAACTGTATCTTGACCAGAACTCAATGAAACACTTTCCTGATAACATTTCATCTGTTGCATTAAGGCCTGATGTAAAGCTAAAGCTTGGTAACAATCCCTGGGTATGTGACTGTAAGGCAGTGGCCATGAAGGAGTGGCTCATCAGAAATCATCGACATATTCTTGACTTGACTAATGTTAGATGTTTCTTGCCGCCAAATACGCGAGGCAAGCAGATGATTGAAGTTGACAATTCTGTAATGTGCTCTCCTCTCTCAAAAACTACTCCTGTCATAGCAATCCTGGGAGGAACTATAGCATTTCTGATGATTTGCCTGCCTCTTCTTTGTGTAATAAAAGTAAAACGTGGTGTTAGGATTCACAAGAAAAGGGACTGGGAGGTTAGGGGTGAGGCAGTGGAGGAAGGAGACAATGACAAAGAGTTTGATGTGTTTGTAAGCTATGCTAATGAAGACGAGGAGTATGTAGGAGAGTACCTGATCCCTGAGTTAGAGAGACGTGGCTTTAAAGTGTGTTTTCACCGGGTTCACTTCCTTGCTGGGAAGAACATCATTGATAACATATGTGAATGTATCGCCAAGAGTAAGAAGATGCTTGCCTTCTACTCAATGAACTACAAGCAGAGTGACTTTGGTATGTATGAGTTCACGATGGCCATGCAGTTAGACATTGAGAATGGTACCAATAACCTAATAACAATCAAAGATACTCATCTAGATGTAGAAGAACTTCAGATCTCCCATTCTACTTATTTCCGGACGACCTCATACGTTATTAAAGAAGAGCCTACCTTCTGGAGAAATTTACTGTACGCCCTGCCCAAATACAAACTGGGTGTATTGGCTGATGGGCAGGAGGAGGAGGAGGAGGAGGAGGAGGGGGAGGAGGAGGAGGAGGAGGACCAGGTGTAGTGTTAGTGCAGAAGGAACACACAGGCAAATATGCAACAAGGGACGAACCTGCGGAGTCACTAGACGAGGCCCATTCTGTGCGTAATTTTAAATCCCCACTTCTGGCATAATCTTAAAGTCTTAATAGTACTCACCATTCACACACAGAAAAGTGAGCATCATTGTCGCTAAAACTACCCTCACCCGAGGGTCAGGCTCAGGTGAGGGTCGTTTTAGCGACAATGACGCTCACTTTTCTGAGGGTGTTATTAAAGAAGGAAAAAAAAGGAAAAGAAGAACGGGCGTTGGAGGGCAAAGCCCCCCTATCAACATCAGACCCCATCCATATTAGGACTAGATTGAGTTGCGTTATTAAGATTACGGGAAAAGTGGGGTTTCGTTATTAAGATTACGTGAAAAGTGGGCTTTTTAAGATTACGCACAGAATGGGCGGCGTTTAGTGACTCCGCAGGTTCGTTCCCACGTGCTATGCTGGCAGGCTATGCTGTACCTTCAATAACAGGCTGGACTATCACAAAATTGCTTGAGAGTATGGCCATGGGGGACTCTTGCAGGCTGAAAGAGACTCTTTCCAGAGCACAGCTAGACTCTTGAGCCATTTTGGGTGAGTCAAGGCTCTAAATGAAGGTCCAGCATAGCCTGACTATCCCTTAAGGGTTTGACTTTGGTATGTGAGTGCTTTTGGCGACAAAGCCAGCGTCTATTTGCCTGGGTGAAGTGTTAATAGTTTTATATGGTCAGACAGAACTGCATTGAGGCTATTGCATAGGATATTTTGAATATGTCATAGGTCAACATTATGTGATATGAAGATATAATGTTGCATATCAGCGTGTTGGAGAACAGTGTAAAGCTAGAAACTATATAGTGATCATGTATATTCTACACTAGTGCTGAGGTCACAGCCAATATATTGCCATATCATACAACTACTTCATTGTCATTTGTCTAAATAGATTCTGATGTTATAGCTGTGTCTCACGAACTTGGGCTAATGTTCTCGTCTCTGACCGAGTGCCATCTCTGACCGGGTGCCATCTCTGATCGGCCTGAATGGAAACATGTTTTTTTGAGGGTAGAATTTGGCTGAAAAGGTTAATGGATGATATAACTCCTTAAAGTAGTAATTAGTTGCCCATTTCTATCATCATATGCCCTGAATAACCCGTTTTTATTCAGGCCGGTCAGAGATGGCACCCGGTCAGAGATGGCACCCGGTCAGAGATGGCACCCGGTCAGAGATGGCACCCGGTCAGAGACGAAAACATTATCACAAGTTCGTGGAACAGAGCCTTATATAGTATCAACCTTGTCAGGTGAATCCCCTGCTTTGCCACTTTGTCTTAAATGTATCATCATTGCTTTGTCAGCTGCTGATATTGTAAGTAAGTAGTTTCAGCAACATCCAGGTCAACGGCAGGCCCATCACCGACATTAGAATAGGTGTGGACCACCAAATTAGACACGGCGACATGGGCTTTTTTAGGCTTAGTAACATGCGACATGAGGAACATAACAGATAGTATCATGGGACATGGTCATTTCTTAAAATCGACATGGTGACATGGCTATTTCTTAAAATTGACAGGGTGACATGGCCAGATCGACAGGGGAAATTGGGGCCCGCCATCCAGACCCCAATTAGAGGTATATATGCTGAGTTCATTAACTGATAAAAATCAGGTATAGAAGAATAATGAGAAGATATTCAGTCGGTGGACTGCTGTAATGTGGAGTGTGGGAGTTGAACCAGGAAGTTGGAAGGTGGAAAGCCCAAGATGTGTTCACCACGGTGTATAGTCCCAATATGGGACTGTAAGTAGCAGCCTGCACTGGTAATCATTATGCTCAGTCATGGCTAACAACTTAGTCATAAGTGATTAACCCAGTTAGTCATTTTCTGGCTCCCCATACGCCCAAGTCAGATAAGTCAATACCGACTAACCCAGATTAGTATTTTCCTTTTTCCAGTCCCTTTGCCTCCCCTGCCTTCCTGTCTGCCTGACCGAAGGCTTAAAAACTGTCTCTATGAATTGAATGAGAAATTGAATTTCATGAATTGTTTCTTCATTGAATTGGTTTACAGCATTCTCCTAGTGCCTGTGGAGGTGCTTAATAATGTTCCCCAGCCGTGATATTGCACATTTACTTTTCGTGTCTGGACTACATCCTAGTTGGCAAACTATGGTTGATTCAACGTTGATTTAAAGGCGCACTGAACCAACGACGTCATTTGCGTACAAAACTCGGCAGGGTTAGGTTCTGGGTTCAGTTTTATACGGTTTATATAGGGTTGTCCTTTGGTTGATATTTTTGAAGTCATCAATGTTGATAATTCATCAGTGATTCAATGTTGATATGGCCATATGATCATGAACAATGAATCAATTAATCACTGGTCATTAACCATTGAAGCACAATTTGATATTCAGTACATATTGTCATGTTATCAACCTAAATGCAGTATTCTGCAGTAATTTTTTGCATGTTCACCATCACCACGGACCCTTCAACAAAAACACCCAAGAGTCCCTTCCCTTTAACATTTTCTCAAGACTGCATTGCAATTTTTACCAAGATTTGTCCATAGTTCAAACAATTCTTAAAATATTTTTAAACAGGGATTATTTGAGATGAAAATATACAACACGACTAGAGTCCCAACTCGGTTTCATTGTGGCATTTTATCATTGATATGAACCTACAGTTTTGGCATGAGTCTGCCTTCATTGGACTTTCTAAAAATCTCAATACGTTTCTTTTGGGATAAACTGCTGGCCTGTGAACCTTTTTTTTTTGGTTAAAACATATGTTCAAGCAATCTGTCAAAAATTAGCTACACATTGAACAATATTTGGAAACTGGAATTACCGGTAGTCAACGATCTATATCTAAAGTTGTCCTACTGCCAGAGGGGGATTATTTGTTGAGACTTTATTTCAGTGCTTTCTTGAAGTTGCAATTAGGAATTAATACTCTAATTTGGCTTACATTCAATCAGAGACTATGAATTGCCATATATATTTACCTGACCCATGACAGTTCTGTAAAACCAATTTAAGTCATCCACAATGAACAATATTGATAGTAAAGATCAGTGATAAGTATCATTCCGGTGAGGCCATTTCTTATATCTTACCTATCTACCCCACCCCGTGCTCATCATCAAATGAAGGGGTCAAAACAGTAGGGGGAGGGGGTTGTGTCTATGTCTTGTAAACTGTCCTCCTCCCTTTCCCCAGTCCCTCCCCCGTCCTTCCCCCTTCTCCCCTACCCCCTGCCAGTGCCACAGTGAATGCCACAAAGTTGAAATATAGATATTATTGATAGACATTAGAGAAAACTTTCTCTCTATCTCTATTCTTAGTGGACATTTCTGTGTGGTGTGCCCATGGAATGTATATTTATACAGGATCTCTTTTAAATCTTCTCCCAGTCCCCCTAATTAAAGCCAATAAATGACTGCCCTGTATTTAATGCGGGCCTTGATCCACTACCACAAAATACACCCAATACCCACCCCGCCAATCACCCCAACTCATTATATATCCTCTCATTCTAGTCACACCACATCTGTCAAGCATCTTTGCTTCTGGCCCTGGCTTCCCTAGGTCACCATCTGGGATCAACACAGGGTGCCAGTGTTGTGCCTCATTCTGGAGAGGGAATCCCTCAGTCAAAGGGGGAACCCCCACTGCAGAAGCCACATGTAAACAACACAACCCACTCAAAAACCTCTTCATTTCTGCTTCAAACCACCAAGTATTGTCCATTACTAAGTAAGTACCAGTCTGTCCTGTTCCAGTGGAAGTCGAGATTAGCCAAAACTAGCTCAGAAATGCATCTAGTTGCTGTATCGCCTATCGTTTCACGGCCGGTGGTCTGATCGGGCCCATATTCGGATAGCCGCCCGCCCGCGTCAAGAGCCGGGCGCCCTGCGAATTTCAGGCCTCCATCTCAATTTAAGGGCCACATAGTACTCTAATGCACTTTACTACCATGCCATGTGACCTGGCACCAGGCACATGGCTACAATATTTAGATTTAAGTCACAACAATATATACAGAGTTCCTTGTACTTTGTTAGACATGAATCGAAATTTGGTTTTAAACCTCACCTATAATCACATGTCCACCTTTCACTGTAACCTGACAACCTATTCTGGGAATTCTTTAGATCTTAGTCACAATGAGATGGATAAAGTCGGTTGTAACTTTCGATATGGAAGTATCTTTGCATCAGAGTCAAATCAGAGTAATACAAATTTTGAAAATAATTTTTACCCGGCATTCTTGAATCTTAGTTATAACATCTTCAAAACAGTACCCTCTGAATTAGCCAAGCATAGCTTTGATAGCCTAGACATGAGTTATAACGCAATAGAATCTATAGAGTGTGACCCATCACTTCTCTATGCATATTCCCTAAATCTAAATCACAATAGATTGGGTGCAATACCATGTATATTATCAACCCTATATGACACTAGACATTTGTACCTAAATGATAATCGCATCAAAGCAGTTCCTCCATTCTGCCTCTATAACATAAGCAGCCTTGAATCTCTTCATTTAGACTCAAATGAAATATCGACGCTTGTTAATCACTCATTCTCTGAACTTAGTGAATTGGCCAATATTTCAATCAGAAATAACAAAATAAGTATAATAGAATCTGATATTTTTAGAGATTGCCATCGTCTGAATGAGGTTCATTTAGAGAACAATAGTTTGGAGACTCTAGACTCATGGCCACGTATACATAATAATATGCAGAGCTTTGCACCCCCTAAATTATATTTTTCAAACAATAGATTGTCAACCTTTTCCAATTTTGCTAAATCACCATTTGCCTCATGCCTCAGTCTACAACACGACTCTAATAGTCTCTTCTATATGGGTGGTAATAACATACATCACATGATGGATGTATTCAATGGCTGGAATCTTAAAGTTGATAATGGTGATGAAATTAATAGTTGTTTGGCGCTGTTTGACTTCCGCAACAATCCATTTACCTGTGACTGCATAGATTATGACATTTACAGAACTATTCATGATAACAAATCAGCCCGCATGTTAAAAGGCCTTAAATGTAACGAGCCTGCTGGTTTGAAAGGTTTCGATCTTTCATCTATACCCCAGGACAGGGTAGCTTGTGCAATAGCTGTGAACTGTCCAGAAGGATGTTTGTGTCATGATAATCCATATTTCAGAAATCTCAGTGTGATCTGTACTGGATATAAAGACTCAGATCTCCCTGTTGAACTGCCTGGCATTACAAGCTATTCATATTATCTGAAGTGGACAAGGACAGCACTTGAGACGGTTTCTTACAGATCCTACTTTACCCGTGTGTCTGAAGCTATATTCAGTAATAACGTGATACGAAGTGTGACCTTAGGTGCTCTCTTGTCCCTTGGCAATGTATCCAAACTGTATCTTGACCAGAACTCAATGAAACACTTTCCTGATAACATTTCATCTGTTGCATTAAGGCCTGATGTAAAGCTAAAGCTTGGTAACAATCCCTGGGTATGTGACTGTAAGGCACTGGCCATGAAGGAGTGGCTCATCAGAAATCATCGACATATTCTTGACTTGACTAATGTTAGATGTTTCTTGCCTCCAAATACGCGAGGCAAGCAGATGATTGAAGTTGACAATTCTGTAATGTGCTCTCCTCTCTCAAAAACTACTCCTGTCATAGCAATCCTGGGAGGAACTATAGCATTTCTGATGATTTGCCTGCCTCTTCTTTGTGTAATAAAAGTAAAACGTGGTGTTAGGATTCACAAGAAAAGGGACTGGGAGGTTAGGGGTGAGGCAGTGGAGGAAGGAGACAATGACAAAGAGTTTGATGTGTTTGTAAGCTATGCTAATGAAGATGAGGAGTATGTAGGAGAGTACCTGATCCCTGAGTTAGAGAGACGTGGCTTTAAAGTGTGTTTTCACCGGGTTCACTTCCTTGCTGGGAAGAACATCATTGATAACATATGTGAATGTATCGCCAAGAGTAAGAAGATGCTTGCCTTCTACTCAATGAACTACAAGCAGAGTGACTTTGGTATGTATGAGTTCACGATGGCCATGCAGTTAGACATTGAGAATGGTACCAATAACCTTATAACAATCAAAGTTACTCATCTAGATGTAGAAGAACTTCAGATCTCCCATTCTACTTATTTCCGGACGACCTCATACGTTATTAAAGAAGAACCTACCTTCTGGAGAAATTTACTGTACGCCCTGCCCAAATACAAACTGGGTGTATTGGCTGATGGGCAGGAAGAGGAGGAGGAGGAGGAGGAGGAGGAGGACCAGGTGTAGTGTTAGTGCTGAAAGAACACACAGGCAAATATGCAACAAGGGACGAACCTGCGGAGTCACTAGACGCAGCCCATTCTGTGCGTAATCTTAAATCCCCACTTCTGGCGTAATCTTAAAGTCTTAATAGTACTCACCATTCACACACAGAAAAGTGAGCATCATTGTCGCTAAAACTACCCTCACCCAAGGGTCAGGCTCAGGTGAGGGTAGTTTTAGCGACAATGACGCTCACTTTTCTGAGGGTGTTATTAAAGAAGGAAAAAAAAGGAAAAGAAGAACGGGCGTTGGAGGGCAAAGCCCCCCTATCAACATCAGACCCCATCAATATTAGGACTAGATTGAGTTGCGTTATTAAGATTACGGGAAAAGTGGGGTTTCGTTATTAAGATTACGTGAAAAGTGGGCTTTTTAAGATTACGCACAGAATGGGTGGCGTCTAGTGACTCCGCAGGTTCGTCCCCACGTGCTATGCTGGCAGGCTATGCTGTACCTTCAATAACAGGCTGGACTATCACAAAATTGCTTAAGAGTATGGCCATGGTGGATCCTCATGCCAGAGTCTGACAATGTTGGACTCTTGCAGGCTGAAAGAGACTCTCCCCAGAGCATAGCTAGACTCTTGAGCCATTTCTGGTGAGTCAAGGCTCTAAATGAAGGTCCAGCATAGCCTGACTATCACTTAAGGGTTTGACTTTGGTATGTGAGTGCTTTTGGCGACAAAGCCAGCGTCTATTTGCCTGGGTGAAGTGTTAATGGTTTTATATGGTCAGACTGCATTGAGGCTATTGCATAGGATATTTTGAATATGTAATAGATCAACATTATGTGATATGAAGATATAATGTTGCATATCATCGTGTTGGAGAACAGTATTAAAGCTAGAAACTATGTAGTGATCATGTTAGGTATTCTACACAAGTGTTGAGGCCACAGCCAATAAATTGTCATATCATACAACTACTTCATTGTCATTTGTGTAAATAGATTCTGATGCTATGGCTGTGTCTCACAAACTTGGGCCAATGTTTTCGTCTCTGACTGGGTGCCATCTCTGACCGGGTGCAATCTCTGACTGGGTGCCATCTCTGACCGGGTGCAATCTCTGACCGGGTGCCATCTCTGATCGGCCTGAATGGAAACATGTTTTTTTAGGGTAGAATTTGGCTGAAAAGGTTTATGGATGTTATCTCTTTAAAGTAGTAATTAGTTGGCCATTTTCATCATCATATGCCCTAAATAACCCGTTTTTATTCAGGCCGGTCAGAGATGGCACCCGGTCAGAGATGGCACCCGGACAGAAATGGCACCCGGTCAGAGACGAAAACATTGGCACAAGTTCGTGAGACAAGACAGAGCCTTATATAGTATCAACCATGTCAGGTGAAATTCCCTGCTTTGCCACTTTGTCTTAAATGTATCATCATTGCTTTGTCATCTGCTGATATTGTAACTAAGTAGTTTCAGCAACATCCAGGTCAACGGCAGGCCCATAGCCGACATTAGAGGTATATATAGGCAGTATTCCACTGCCGTCGGTTGGCTGTAATTCTGTCATCCGATAAAAGTCTGTAATGTTAAACTAATGGGCGAATCTCGCCCGACAGATGAAATCACGGCCGATTCCGCCAGTGGAATACTGCCTTATGCTGAGTTCATTAATTGATAAAAATCAGGTATAGAAGAATAATGAGAAGATATTCAGTGGGTGGACTGCTGTAATGTGGAGTGTTGGAATTGAACCAGGAAGTTGGAAGGTGGAAAGCCCAAGATGTGTTCACCACAGTGTATAGTCCCAATATGGGACTGTAAGTAGCAGCCTGCACTGGTAATCATTATGCTCAGTCATGGCTTTTTTTATTTTTTTATTTTTTTATTCAACAAATCGTAATCATCTTCATGATATTCATTAGATTTGTAACCGGTATTACTCTCAGGTCACCTTGGCGTGTATCATGGGCTTATATCATATGGTTGTTTTTATATTTTTATGTTATAATTAATCATCATAATGATATACGTTAATCAAATGGCATGTCTATTGTCGATTGAGTTCTTGATGTTAGCCACTTGTCCTGCCACAGAACTTAGTCAGAAGTGATTAACCCAGTTAGTCATTTTCTGGCTCCCCATACGCCCAAGTCAGATAAGTCAATACCGACTAACCCAGATTAGTATTTTCCTTTTTCCAGTCCCTTTGCCTCCCCTGCCTTCCTGTCTGCCTGACCGAAGGCTTAAAAACTGTCTCTATGAATTGAATGAGAAATTGAATTTCATGAATTGTTTCTTCATTGAATTGGTTTACAGCATTCTCCTAGTGCCTGTGGAGGTGCTTAATAATGTTCCCCAGCCGTGATATTGCACATTTACTTTTCGTGTCTGGACTACATCCTAGTTGGCAAACTATGGTTGATTCAACGTTGATTTAAAGGCGCACTGAACCAACGACGTCATTTGCGTACAAAACTCGGCAGGGTTAGGTTCTGGGTTCAGTGCGCCTTTATTGGTTTATATAGGGTTGTCCTTTGGTTGATATTTTTGAAGTCATCAATGTTGATAATTCATCAGTGATTCAATGTTGATATGGCCATATGATCATGAACAATGAATCAATTAATCACTGGTCATTAACCATTGAAGCACAATTTGATATTCAGTACATATTGTCATGTTATCAACCTAAATGCAGTATTCTGCAGTAATTTTTTGCATGTTCACCATCACCACGGACCCTTCAACAAAAACACCCAAGAGTCCCTTCCCTTTAACATTTTCTCAAGACTGCATTGCAATTTTTACCAAGATTTGTCCATAGTTCAAACAATTCTTAAAATATTTTTAAACAGGGATTATTTGAGACGAAAATATACAACACGACTAGAGTCCCAACTTGGTTTCATTGTGGCATTTTATCATTGATATGAACCTACAGTTTTGGCATGAGTCTGCCTTCATTGGACTTTCTAAAAATCTCAATACGTTTCTTTTGGGATAAACTGCTGGCCTGTGAACCTTTTTTTTTTGGTTAAAACATATGTTCAAGCAATCTGTCAAAAATTAGCTACACATTGAACAATATTTGGAAACTGGAATTACTGGTAGTCAACGATCTATATCTAAAGTTGTCCTACTGCCAGAGGGGGATTATTTGTTGAGACTTTATTTCAGTGCTTTCTTGAAGTTGCAATTAGGAATTAATACTCTAATTTGGCTTACATTCAATCAGAGACTATGAATTGCCATATATATCTACCTGACCCATGACAGTTCTGTAAAACCAATTTAAGTCATCCACAATGAACAATATTGATAGTAAAGATCAGTGATAAGTATCATTCCGGTGAGGCCATTTCTTATATCTTACCTATCTACCCCACCCCGTGCTCATCATCAAATGAAGGGGTCAAAACAGTAGGGGGAGGGGGTTGTGTCTATGTCTTGTAAACTGTCCTCCTCCCTTTCCCCAGTCCCTCCCCCGTCCTTCCCCCTTCTCCCCTACCCCCTGCCAGTGCCACAGTGAATGCCACAAAGTTGAAATATAGATATTATTAATAGACATTAGAGAAAACTTTCTCTCTATCTCTATTCTTAGTGGACATTTCTGTGTGATGTGCCCATGGAATGTATATTTATACAGGACCTCTTTTGAATCTTCTCCCAGTCCCCCTAATTAAAGCCAATAAATGACTGCCCTGTATTTAATGCGGGCCTTGATCCACTACCACAAAATACACCCAATACCCACCCCGCCAATCACCCCAACTCATTATATATCCTCTCATTCTAGTCACACCACATCTGTCAAGCATCTTTGCTTCTGGGCCTGGCTTCCCTAGGTCACCATCTGGGATCAACACAGGGTGCCAGTGTTGTGCCTCATTCTGGAGAGGGAATCCCTCAGTCAAAGGGGGAACCCCCACTGCAGAAGCCACATGTAAACAACACAACCCACTCAAAAACCTCTTCATTTCTGCTTCAAACCACCAAGTATTGTCCATTACTAAGTAAGTACCAGTCTGTCCTGTTCCAGTGGAAGTCGAGATTAGCCAAAACTAGCTCAGAAATGCATAGTTGCTGTATCGCTTGTCGTTTCACGGCCGGTGGTCTGATCGGGCCCATATTCGGATAGCCGCCCGCCCGCGTCAAGAGCCGGGTGCCCTGCGAATTTCAGGCCTCTATCTCAATTTAAGGGCCACATAGTACTCTAATGCACTTTACTACCATGTCATGTGACCTGGCACCAGGCACATGGCTACAATATTTAGATTTAAGTCACAACAATGTATACAGAGTTCCTTGTACTTTGTTAGACATGAATCGAAATTTGGTTTTAAACCTCACCTATAATCACATGTCCATCTTACACTGTAACCTGACAACCTATTCTGGGAATTCTTTAGATCTTAGTCACAATGAGATGGATAAAGTCGGTTGTAACTTTCGATATGGAAGTATCTTTGCATCAGAGTCAAATCAGAGTAATACAAATTTTGAAAATAATTTTTACCCGGCATTCTTGAATCTTAGTTATAACATCTTCAAAACAGTACCCTCTGAATTAGCCAAGCATAGCTTTGATAGCCTAGACATGAGTTATAACGCAATAGAATCTATAGAGTGTGACCCATCACTTCTCTATGCATATTCCCTAAATCTAAATCACAATAGATTGGGTGCAATGCCATGTATATTATCAACCCTATATGACACTACACATTTGTACCTAAATGATAATCGCATCAAAGCAGTTCCTCCATTCTGCCTCTATAACATAAGCAGCCTTGAATCTCTTCATTTAGACTCAAATGAAATATCGACGCTTGTTAATCACTCATTCTCTGAACTTAGTGAATTGGCCAATATTTCAATCAGAAATAACAAAATAAGTATAATAGAATCTGATATTTTTAGAGATTGCCATCGTCTGAATGAGGTTCATTTAGAGAACAATAGTTTGGAGACTCTAGACTCATGGCCACGTATACATAATAATATGCAGAGCTTTGCACCCCCTAAATTATATTTTTCAAACAATAGATTGTCAACCTTTTCCAATTTTGCTAAATCACCATTTGCCTCATGCCTCAGTCTACAACACGACTCTAATAGTCTCTTCTATATGGGTGGTAATAACATACATCACATGATGGACGTATTCAATGGCTGGAATCTTAAAGTTGATAATGGTGATGAAATTAATAGTTGTTTGGCGCTGTTTGACTTTCGTAACAATCCACTTACCTGTGACTGCATAGATTATGACATTTACAGAACTATTCATGATAACAAATCAGCCCGCATGTTAAAAGGCCTTAGATGTAACGAGCCTGCTGGTTTGAAAGGTTTCGATCTTTCATCTATACCCCAGGACAGGGTAACCTGTACAATAGCTGTGAACTGTCCAGAAGGATGTTTGTGTTATGATAATCCATATTTCAGAAATCTCAGTGTGATCTGTACTGGATATAAAGAATCAGATCTCCCTGTTGAACTGCCTGGCATTACACGCTATTCATATTATCTGAAGTGGACAAGGACAGCACTTGAGACGGTTTCTTACAGATCCTACTTCACCCGCGTATCTGAAGCTATATTCAGTAAAAATGTGATACGACATGTGACCTTAGGTGCTCTCTTGTCCCTTGGCAATATATCCAAACTGTATCTTGACCAGAACTCAATGAAACACTTTCCTGATAACATTTCATCTATTGCATTAAGGCCTGATGTAAAGCTAAAGCTTGGTAACAATCCCTGGGTATGTGACTGTAAGGCAGTGGCCATGAAGGAGTGGCTCATCAGAAATCATCGACATATTCTTGACTTGACTAATGTTAGATGTTTTTTGCCGCGAAATACGCGAGGCAAGCAGATGATTGAAGTTGACAATTCTGTAATGTGCTCTCCTCTCTCAAAAACTACTCCTGTCATAGCAATCCTGGGAGGAACTATAGCATTTCTGATGATTTGCCTGCCTCTTCTTTGTGTAATAAAAGTAAAACGTGGTGTTAGGATTCACAAGAAAAGGGACTGGGAGGTTAGGGGTGAGGCAGTGGAGGAAGGAGACAATGACAAAGAGTTTGATGTGTTTGTAAGCTATGCTAATGAAGATGAGGAGTATGTAGGAGAGTACCTGATCCCTGAGTTAGAGAGACGTGGCTTTAAAGTGTGTTTTCACCGGGTTCACTTCCTTGCTGGGAAGAACATCATTGATAACATATGTGAATGTATCGCCAAGAGTAAGAAGATGCTTGCCTTCTACTCAATGAACTACAAGCAGAGTGACTTTGGTATGTATGAGTTCACGATGGCCATGCAGTTAGACATTGAGAATGGTACCAATAACCTAATAACAATCAAAGATACTCATCTAGATGTAGAAGAACTTCAAATCTCCCATTCTACTTATTTCCGGACGACCTCATACGTTATTAAAGAAGAACCTACCTTCTGGAGAAATTTACTGTACGCCCTGCCCAGATACAAACTGGGTGTATTGGCTGATGGGCAGGAGGAGGAGGAGGAGGAGGAGGAGGACCAGGTGTAGTGTTAGTGCAGAAGGAACACACAGGCAAATATGCAACAAGGGACGAACCTGCGGAGTCACTAGACGCAGCCCATTCTGTGCGTAATCTTAAATCCCCACTTCTGGCGTAAGTCTTAATAGTACTCACCATTCACACACAGAAAAGTGAGCATCATTGTCGCTAAAACTACCCTCACCCGAGGGTCAGGCTCAGGTGAGGGTAGTTTTAGCGACAATGACGCTCACTTTTCTGAGGGTGTTATTAAAGAAGGGAAAAAAAGGAAAAGAAGAACAGGCGTTGGAGGGCAAAGCCCCCCTATCAACATCAGACCCCATCCATATTAGGACTAGATTGAGTTGCGTTATTAAGATTACGGGAAAAGTGGGGTTTCGTTATTAAGATTACGTGAAAAGTGGGCTTTTTAAGATTACGCACAGAATGGGTGGCGTCTAGTGACTCCGCAGGTTCGTCCCCACGTGCTATGCTGGCAGGCTATGCTGTACCTTCAACAACAGGCTGGACTATTACAAAATTGCTTGAGAGTATGGCCATGGTGGATCCTCATGCCAGAGTCTGACAATGTTGGACTCTTGCAGGCTGAAAGAGACTCTCCCCAGAGCATAGCTAGACTCTTGAGCCATTTTGGGTGAGTCAAGGCTCTAAATGAAGGTCCAGCATAGCCTGACTATCACTTAAGGGTTTGACTTTGGTATGTGAGTGCTTTTGGCGACAAAGCCAGCGTCTATTTGCCTGGGTGAAGTGTTAATGGTTTTATATGGTCAGACTGCATTGAGGCTATTGCATAGGATATTTTGAATATGTAATAGATCAACATTATGTGATATGAAGATATAATGTTGCATATCATCGTGTTGGAGAACAGTATTAAAGCTAGAAACTATGTAGTGATCATGTTAGGTATTCTACACAAGTGTTGAGGCCACAGCCAATAAATTGTCATATCATACAACTACTTCATTGTCATTTGTGTAAATAGATTCTGATGCTATGGCTGTGTCTCACAAACTTGGGCCAATGTTTTCGTCTCTGACTGGGTGCCATCTCTGACCGGGTGCCATCTCTGACTGGGTGCCATCTCTGACCGGGTGCCATCTCTGATCGGCCTGAATGGAAACATGTTTTTTTAGGGTAGAATTTGGCTGAAAAGGTTTATAGATGTTATCTCTTTAAAGTAGTAATTAGTTGGCCATTTTCATCATCATATGCCCTAAATAACCCGTTTTTATTCAGGCCGGTCAGAGATGGCACCCGGTCAGAGATGGTACCCGGACAGAAATGGCACCCGGTCAGAGACAAAAACATTGGCACAAGTTCGTGAGACAAGACAGAGCCTTATATAGTATCAACCATGTCAGGTGAAATTCCCTGCTTTGCCACTTTGTCTTAAATGTATCATCATTGCTGTGTCATCTGCTGATATTGTAAGTAAGTAGTTTCAGCAACATCCAGGTCAACGGCAGGCCCATCACCAACATTAGAATAGGTGTGGACCACCAAATTCGACACGGCGACATGGGCTTTTTAAGGCTTAGTAACATGCGACATGAGGAATATAACAGATAGTATCATGGGACATGGTCATTTCTTAAAATCGACATGGTGACATGGCTATTTCTTAAAATTGACAGGGTGACATGTCCAGATCGACAAGGGAAAATTGGGGCCCGCCATCCAGACCCCCATTAGAGGTATATATGCTGAGTTCATTAATTGATAAAAATCAGGTATAGAAGAATAATGAGAAGATATTCAGTGGGTGGACTGCTGTAATGTGGAGTGTGGGAATTGAACCAGGAAGTTGGAAGGTGGAAAGCCCAAAATGTGTTCACCACGGTGTATAGTCCCAATATGGGACTGTAAGTAGCAGCCTGCACTGGTAATCATTATGCTCAGTCATGGCTAACAACTTAGTCAGAAGTGATTAACCCAGTTAGTCATTTTCTGGCTCCCCATACGCCCAAGTCAGATAAGTCAATACCGACTAACCCAGATTAGTATTTTCCTTTTTCCAGTCCCTTTGCCTCCCCTGCCTTCCTGTCTGCCTGACCGAAGGCTTAAAAACTGTCTCTATGAATTGAATTAGAAATTGAATTTCATGAATTGTTTCTTCATTGAATTGGTTTACAGCATTCTCCTAGTGCCTGTGGAGGTGCTTAATAATGTTCCCCAGCCGTGATATTGCACATTTACTTTTCGTGTCTGGACTACATCCTAGTTGGCAAACTATGGTTGATTCAACGTCGATTTAAAGGCGCACTGAACCAACGACGTCATTTGCGTACAAAACTCGGCAGGGTTAGGTCCTGGGTTCAGTGCGCCTTTAACGGTTTATATAGGGTTGTCCTTTGGTTGATATTTTTGAAGTCATCAATGTTGATAATTCATCAGTGATTCAATGTTGATATGGCCATATGATCATGAACAATGAATCAATTAATCACTGGTCATTAACCATTGAAGCACAATTTGATATTCAGTACATATTGTCATGTTATCAACCTAAATGCAGTATTCTGCAGTAATTTTTTGCATGTTCACCATCACCACGGACCCTTCAACAAAAACACCCAAGAGTCCCTTCCCTTTAACATTTTCTCAAGACTGCATTGCAATTTTTACCAAGATTCGTCCATAGTTCAAACAATTCTTAAAATATTTTTAAACAGGGATTATTTGAGATGAAAATATACAACACGACTAGAGTCCCAACTCGGTTTCATTGTGGCATTTTATCATTGATATGAACCTACAGTTTTGGCATGAGTCTGCCTTCATTGGACTTTCTAAAAATCTCAATACGTTTCTTTTGGGATAAACTGCTGGCCTGTGAACCTTTTTTTTTTGGTTAAAACATATGTTCAAGCAATCTGTCAAAAATTAGCTACACATTGAACAATATTTGGAAACTGGAATTACCGGTAGTCAACGATCTATATCTAAAGTTGTCCTACTGCCAGAGGGGGATTATTTGTTGAGACTTTATTTCAGTGCTTTCTTGAAGTTGCAATTAGGAATTAATACTCTAATTTGGCTTACATCCAATCAGAGACTATGAATTGCCATATATATTTACCTGACCCATGACAGTTCTGTAAAACCAATTTAAGTCATCCACAATGAACAATATTGATAGTAAAGATCAGTGATAAGTATCATTCCGGTGAGGCCATTTCTTATATCTTACCTATCTACCCCAGCCCATGCTCATCATCAAATGAAGGGGTCAAAACAGTAGGGGGAGGGGGTTGTGTCTATGTCTTGTAAACTGTCCTCCTCCCTTTCCCCAGTCCCTCCCCCGTCCTTCCCCCTTCTCCCCTACCCCCTGCCAGTGCCACAGTGAATGCCACAAAGTTGAAATATAGATATTATTAATAGACATTAGAGAAAACTTTCTCTCTATCTCTATTCTTAGTGGACATTTCTGTGTGGTGTGCCCATGGAATGTATATTTATACAGGACCTCTTTTGAATCTTCTCCCAGTCCCCCTAATTAAAGCCAATAAATGACTGCCCTGTATTTAATGCGGGCCTTGATCCACTACCACAAAATACACCCAATACCCACCCCGCCAATCACCCCAACTCATTATATATCCTCTCATTCTAGTCACACCACATCTGTCAAGCATCTTTGCTTCTGGCCCTGGCTTCCCTAGGTCACCATCTGGGATCAACACAGGGTGCCAGTGTTGTGCCTCATTCTGGAGAGGGAATCCCTCAGTCAAAGGGGGAACCCCCACTGCAGAAGCCACATGTAAACAACACAACCCACTCAAAAACCTCTTCATTTCTGCTTCAAACCACCAAGTATTGTCCATTACTAAGTAAGTACCAGTCTGTCCTGTTCCAGTGGAAGTCGAGATTAGCCAAAACTAGCTCAGAAATGCATAGTTGCTGTATCGCTTGTCGTTTCACGGCCGGTGGTCTGATCGGGCCCATATTCGGATAGCCGCCCGCCCGCGTCAAGAGCCGGGTGCCCTGCGAATTTCAGGCCTCTATCTCAATTTAAGGGCCACATAGTACTCTAATGCACTTTACTACCATGTCATGTGACCTGGCACCAGGCACATGGCTACAATATTTAGATTTAAGTCACAACAATGTATACAGAGTTCCTTGTACTTTGTTAGACATGAATCGAAATTTGGTTTTAAACCTCACCTATAATCACATGTCCATCTTACACTGTAACCTGACAACCTATTCTGGGAATTCTTTAGATCTTAGTCACAATGAGATGGATAAAGTCGGTTGTAACTTTCGATATGGAAGTATCTTTGCATCAGAGTCAAATCAGAGTAATACAAATTTTGAAAATAATTTTTACCCGGCATTCTTGAATCTTAGTTATAACATCTTCAAAACAGTACCCTCTGAATTAGCCAAGCATAGCTTTGATAGCCTAGACATGAGTTATAACGCAATAGAATCTATAGAGTGTGACCCATCACTTCTCTATGCATATTCCCTAAATCTAAATCACAATAGATTGGGTGCAATGCCATGTATATTATCAACCCTATATGACACTACACATTTGTACCTAAATGATAATCGCATCAAAGCAGTTCCTCCATTCTGCCTCTATAACATAAGCAGCCTTGAATCTCTTCATTTAGACTCAAATGAAATATCGACGCTTGTTAATCACTCATTCTCTGAACTTAGTGAATTGGCCAATATTTCAATCAGAAATAACAAAATAAGTATAATAGAATCTGATATTTTTAGAGATTGCCATCGTCTGAATGAGGTTCATTTAGAGAACAATAGTTTGGAGACTCTAGACTCATGGCCACGTATACATAATAATATGCAGAGCTTTGCACCCCCTAAATTATATTTTTCAAACAATAGATTGTCAACCTTTTCCAATTTTGCTAAATCACCATTTGCCTCATGCCTCAGTCTACAACACGACTCTAATAGTCTCTTCTATATGGGTGGTAATAACATACATCACATGATGGACGTATTCAATGGCTGGAATCTTAAAGTTGATAATGGTGATGAAATTAATAGTTGTTTGGCGCTGTTTGACTTTCGTAACAATCCACTTACCTGTGACTGCATAGATTATGACATTTACAGAACTATTCATGATAACAAATCAGCCCGCATGTTAAAAGGCCTTAGATGTAACGAGCCTGCTGGTTTGAAAGGTTTCGATCTTTCATCTATACCCCAGGACAGGGTAGCTTGTGCAATAGCTGTGAACTGTCCAGAAGGATGTTTGTGTTATGATAATCCATATTTTAGAAATCTCAGTGTGATCTGTACTGGATATAAAGAATCAGATCTCCCTGTTGAACTGCCTGGCATTACACGCTATTCATATTATCTGAAGTGGACAAGGACAGCACTTGAGACGGTTTCTTACAGATCCTACTTCACCCGCGTATCTGAAGCTATATTCAGTAAAAATGTGATACGACATGTGACCTTAGGTGCTCTCTTGTCCCTTGGCAATATATCCAAACTGTATCTTGACCAGAACTCAATGAAACACTTTCCTGATAACATTTCATCTATTGCATTAAGGCCTGATGTAAAGCTAAAGCTTGGTAACAATCCCTGGGTATGTGACTGTAAGGCAGTGGCCATGAAGGAGTGGCTCATCAGAAATCATCGACATATTCTTGACTTGACTAATGTTAGATGTTTTTTGCCGCGAAATACGCGAGGCAAGCAGATGATTGAAGTTGACAATTCTGTAATGTGCTCTCCTCTCTCAAAAACTACTCCTGTCATAGCAATCCTGGGAGGAACTATAGCATTTCTGATGATTTGCCTGCCTCTTCTTTGTGTAATAAAAGTAAAACGTGGTGTTAGGATTCACAAGAAAAGGGACTGGGAGGTTAGGGGTGAGGCAGTGGAGGAAGGAGACAATGACAAAGAGTTTGATGTGTTTGTAAGCTATGCTAATGAAGATGAGGAGTATGTAGGAGAGTACCTGATCCCTGAGTTAGAGAGACGTGGCTTTAAAGTGTGTTTTCACCGTGTTCACTTCCTTGCTGGGAAGAACATCATTGATAACATATGTGAATGTATCGCCAAGAGTAAGAAGATGCTTGCCTTCTACTCAATGAACTACAAGCAGAGTGACTTTGGTATGTATGAGTTCACGATGGCCATGCAGTTAGACATTGAGAATGGTACCAATAACCTAATAACAATCAAAGATACTCATCTAGATGTAGAAGAACTTCAAATCTCCCATTCTACTTATTTCCGGACGACCTCATACGTTATTAAAGAAGAACCTACCTTCTGGAGAAATTTACTGTACGCCCTGCCCAGATACAAACTGGGTGTATTGGCTGATGGGCAGGAGGAGGAGGAGGAGGAGGAGGAGGACCAGGTGTAGTGTTAGTGCAGAAGGAACACACAGGCAAATATGCAACAAGGGACGAACCTGCGGAGTCACTAGACGCAGCCCATTCTGTGCGTAATCTTAAATCCCCACTTCTGGCGTAAGTCTTAATAGTACTCACCATTCACACACAGAAAAGTGAGCATCATTGTCGCTAAAACTACCCTCACCCGAGGGTCAGGCTCAGGTGAGGGTAGTTTTAGCGACAATGACGCTCACTTTTCTGAGGGTGTTATTAAAGAAGGGAAAAAAAGGAAAAGAAGAACAGGCGTTGGAGGGCAAAGCCCCCCTATCAACATCAGACCCCATCCATATTAGGACTAGATTGAGTTGCGTTATTAAGATTACGGGAAAAGTGGGGTTTCGTTATTAAGATTACGTGAAAAGTGGGCTTTTTAAGATTACGCACAGAATGGGTGGCGTCTAGTGACTCCGCAGGTTCGTCCCCACGTGCTATGCTGGCAGGCTATGCTGTACCTTCAACAACAGGCTGGACTATTACAAAATTGCTTGAGAGTATGGCCATGGTGGATCCTCATGCCAGAGTCTGACAATGTTGGACTCTTGCAGGCTGAAAGAGACTCTCCCCAGAGCATAGCTAGACTCTTGAGCCATTTTGGGTGAGTCAAGGCTCTAAATGAAGGTCCAGCATAGCCTGACTATCACTTAAGGGTTTGACTTTGGTATGTGAGTGCTTTTGGCGACAAAGCCAGCGTCTATTTGCCTGGGTGAAGTGTTAATGGTTTTATATGGTCAGACTGCATTGAGGCTATTGCATAGGATATTTTGAATATGTAATAGATCAACATTATGTGATATGAAGATATAATGTTGCATATCATCGTGTTGGAGAACAGTATTAAAGCTAGAAACTATGTAGTGATCATGTTAGGTATTCTACACAAGTGTTGAGGCCACAGCCAATAAATTGTCATATCATACAACTACTTCATTGTCATTTGTGTAAATAGATTCTGATGCTATGGCTGTGTCTCACAAACTTGGGCCAATGTTTTCGTCTCTGACTGGGTGCCATCTCTGACCGGGTGCCATCTCTGACTGGGTGCCATCTCTGACCGGGTGCCATCTCTGATCGGCCTGAATGGAAACATGTTTTTTTAGGGTAGAATTTGGCTGAAAAGGTTTATAGATGTTATCTCTTTAAAGTAGTAATTAGTTGGCCATTTTCATCATCATATGCCCTAAATAACCCGTTTTTATTCAGGCCGGTCAGAGATGGCACCCGGTCAGAGATGGTACCCGGACAGAAATGGCACCCGGTCAGAGACAAAAACATTGGCACAAGTTCGTGAGACAAGACAGAGCCTTATATAGTATCAACCATGTCAGGTGAAATTCCCTGCTTTGCCACTTTGTCTTAAATGTATCATCATTGCTGTGTCATCTGCTGATATTGTAAGTAAGTAGTTTCAGCAACATCCAGGTCAACGGCAGGCCCATCACCAACATTAGAATAGGTGTGGACCACCAAATTCGACACGGCGACATGGGCTTTTTAAGGCTTAGTAACATGCGACATGAGGAATATAACAGATAGTATCATGGGACATGGTCATTTCTTAAAATCGACATGGTGACATGGCTATTTCTTAAAATTGACAGGGTGACATGTCCAGATCGACAAGGGAAAATTGGGGCCCGCCATCCAGACCCCCATTAGAGGTATATATGCTGAGTTCATTAATTGATAAAAATCAGGTATAGAAGAATAATGAGAAGATATTCAGTGGGTGGACTGCTGTAATGTGGAGTGTGGGAATTGAACCAGGAAGTTGGAAGGTGGAAAGCCCAAGATGTGTTCACCACGGTGTATAGTCCCAATATGGGACTGTAAGTAGCAGCCTGCACTGGTAATCATTATGCTCAGTCATGGCTAACAACTTAGTCAGAAGTGATTAACCCAGTTAGTCATTTTCTGGCTCCCCATACGCCCAAGTCAGATAAGTCAATACCGACTAACCCAGATTAGTATTTTCCTTTTTCCAGTCCCTTTGCCTCCCCTGCCTTCCTGTCTGCCTGACCGAAGGCTTAAAAACTGTCTCTATGAATTGAATTAGAAATTGAATTTCATGAATTGTTTCTTCATTGAATTGGTTTACAGCATTCTCCTAGTGCCTGTGGAGGTGCTTAATAATGTTCCCCAGCCGTGATATTGCACATTTACTTTTCGTGTCTGGACTACATCCTAGTTGGCAAACTATGGTTGATTCAACGTCGATTTAAAGGCGCACTGAACCAACGACGTCATTTGCGTACAAAACTCGGCAGGGTTAGGTCCTGGGTTCAGTGCGCCTTTAACGGTTTATATAGGGTTGTCCTTTGGTTGATATTTTTGAAGTCATCAATGTTGATAATTCATCAGTGATTCAATGTTGATATGGCCATATGATCATGAACAATGAATCAATTAATCACTGGTCATTAACCATTGAAGCACAATTTGATATTCAGTACATATTGTCATGTTATCAACCTAAATGCAGTATTCTGCAGTAATTTTTTGCATGTTCACCATCACCACGGACCCTTCAACAAAAACACCCAAGAGTCCCTTCCCTTTAACATTTTCTCAAGACTGCATTGCAATTTTTACCAAGATTTGTCCATAGTTCAAACAATTCTTAAAATATTTTTAAACAGGGATTATTTGAGATGAAAATATACAACACGACTAGAGTCCCAACTCGGTTTCATTGTGGCATTTTATCATTGATATGAACCTACAGTTTTGGCATGAGTCTGCCTTCATTGGACTTTCTAAAAATCTCAATACGTTTCTTTTGGGATAAACTGCTGGCCTGTGAACCTTTTTTTTTTGGTTAAAACATATGTTCAAGCAATCTGTCAAAAATTAGCTACACATTGAACAATATTTGGAAACTGGAATTACCGGTAGTCAACGATCTATATCTAAAGTTGTCCTACTGCCAGAGGGGGATTATTTGTTGAGACTTTATTTCAGTGCTTTCTTGAAGTTGCAATTAGGAATTAATACTCTAATTTGGCTTACATTCAATCAGAGACTATGAATTGCCATATATATTTACCTGACCCATGACAGTTCTGTAAAACCAATTTAAGTCATCCACAATGAACAATATTGATAGTAAAGATCAGTGATAAGTATCATTCCGGTGAGGCCATTTCTTATATCTTACCTATCTACCCCACCCCGTGCTCATCATCAAATGAAGGGGTCAAAACAGTAGGGGGAGGGGGTTGTGTCTATGTCTTGTAAACTGTCCTCCTCCCTTTCCCCAGTCCCTCCCCCGTCCTTCCCCCTTCTCCCCTACCCCCTGCCAGTGCCACAGTGAATGCCACAAAGTTGAAATATAGATATTATTGATAGACATTAGAGAAAACTTTCTCTCTATCTCTATTCTTAGTGGACATTTCTGTGTGGTGTGCCCATGGAATGTATATTTATACAGGATCTCTTTTAAATCTTCTCCCAGTCCCCCTAATTAAAGCCAATAAATGACTGCCCTGTATTTAATGCGGGCCTTGATCCACTACCACAAAATACACCCAATACCCACCCCGCCAATCACCCCAACTCATTATATATCCTCTCATTCTAGTCACACCACATCTGTCAAGCATCTTTGCTTCTGGCCCTGGCTTCCCTAGGTCACCATCTGGGATCAACACAGGGTGCCAGTGTTGTGCCTCATTCTGGAGAGGGAATCCCTCAGTCAAAGGGGGAACCCCCACTGCAGAAGCCACATGTAAACAACACAACCCACTCAAAAACCTCTTCATTTCTGCTTCAAACCACCAAGTATTGTCCATTACTAAGTAAGTACCAGTCTGTCCTGTTCCAGTGGAAGTCGAGATTAGCCAAAACTAGCTCAGAAATGCATCTAGTTGCTGTATCGCCTGTCGTTTCACGGCCGGTGGTCTGATCGGGCCCATATTCGGATAGCCGCCCGCCCGCGTCAAGAGCCGGGCGCCCTGCGAATTTCAGGCCTCCATCTCAATTTAAGGGCCACATAGTACTCTAATGCACTTTACTACCATGCCATGTGACCTGGCACCAGGCACATGGCTACAATATTTAGATTTAAGTCACAACAATATATACAGAGTTCCTTGTACTTTGTTAGACATGAATCGAAATTTGGTTTTAAACCTCACCTATAATCACATGTCCACCTTTCACTGTAACCTGACAACCTATTCTGGGAATTCTTTAGATCTTAGTCACAATGAGATGGATAAAGTCGGTTGTAACTTTCGATATGGAAGTATCTTTGCATCAGAGTCAAATCAGAGTAATACAAATTTTGAAAATAATTTTTACCCGGCATTCTTGAATCTTAGTTATAACATCTTCAAAACAGTACCCTCTGAATTAGCCAAGCATAGCTTTGATAGCCTAGACATGAGTTATAACGCAATAGAATCTATAGAGTGTGACCCATCACTTCTCTATGCATATTCCCTAAATCTAAATCACAATAGATTGGGTGCAATACCATGTATATTATCAACCCTATATGACACTAGACATTTGTACCTAAATGATAATCGCATCAAAGCAGTTCCTCCATTCTGCCTCTATAACATAAGCAGCCTTGAATCTCTTCATTTAGACTCAAATGAAATATCGACGCTTGTTAATCACTCATTCTCTGAACTTAGTGAATTGGCCAATATTTCAATCAGAAATAACAAAATAAGTATAATAGAATCTGATATTTTTAGAGATTGCCATCGTCTGAATGAGGTTCATTTAGAGAACAATAGTTTGGAGACTCTAGACTCATGGCCACGTATACATAATAATATGCAGAGCTTTGCACCCCCTAAATTATATTTTTCAAACAATAGATTGTCAACCTTTTCCAATTTTGCTAAATCACCATTTGCCTCATGCCTCAGTCTACAACACGACTCTAATAGTCTCTTCTATATGGGTGGTAATAACATACATCACATGATGGATGTATTCAATGGCTGGAATCTTAAAGTTGATAATGGTGATGAAATTAATAGTTGTTTGGCGCTGTTTGACTTCCGCAACAATCCATTTACCTGTGACTGCATAGATTATGACATTTACAGAACTATTCATGATAACAAATCAGCCCGCATGTTAAAAGGCCTTAAATGTAACGAGCCTGCTGGTTTGAAAGGTTTCGATCTTTCATCTATACCCCAGGACAGGGTAGCTTGTGCAATAGCTGTGAACTGTCCAGAAGGATGTTTGTGTCATGATAATCCATATTTCAGAAATCTCAGTGTGATCTGTACTGGATATAAAGACTCAGATCTCCCTGTTGAACTGCCTGGCATTACAAGCTATTCATATTATCTGAAGTGGACAAGGACAGCACTTGAGACGGTTTCTTACAGATCCTACTTTACCCGTGTGTCTGAAGCTATATTCAGTAATAACGTGATACGAAGTGTGACCTTAGGTGCTCTCTTGTCCCTTGGCAATGTATCCAAACTGTATCTTGACCAGAACTCAATGAAACACTTTCCTGATAACATTTCATCTGTTGCATTAAGGCCTGATGTAAAGCTAAAGCTTGGTAACAATCCCTGGGTATGTGACTGTAAGGCACTGGCCATGAAGGAGTGGCTCATCAGAAATCATCGACATATTCTTGACTTGACTAATGTTAGATGTTTCTTGCCTCCAAATACGCGAGGCAAGCAGATGATTGAAGTTGACAATTCTGTAATGTGCTCTCCTCTCTCAAAAACTACTCCTGTCATAGCAATCCTGGGAGGAACTATAGCATTTCTGATGATTTGCCTGCCTCTTCTTTGTGTAATAAAAGTAAAACGTGGTGTTAGGATTCACAAGAAAAGGGACTGGGAGGTTAGGGGTGAGGCAGTGGAGGAAGGAGACAATGACAAAGAGTTTGATGTGTTTGTAAGCTATGCTAATGAAGATGAGGAGTATGTAGGAGAGTACCTGATCCCTGAGTTAGAGAGACGTGGCTTTAAAGTGTGTTTTCACCGGGTTCACTTCCTTGCTGGGAAGAACATCATTGATAACATATGTGAATGTATCGCCAAGAGTAAGAAGATGCTTGCCTTCTACTCAATGAACTACAAGCAGAGTGACTTTGGTATGTATGAGTTCACGATGGCCATGCAGTTAGACATTGAGAATGGTACCAATAACCTTATAACAATCAAAGATACTCATCTAGATGTAGAAGAACTTCAGATCTCCCATTCTACTTATTTCCGGACGACCTCATACGTTATTAAAGAAGAACCTACCTTCTGGAGAAATTTACTGTACGCCCTGCCCAAATACAAACTGGGTGTATTGGCTGATGGGCAGGAAGAGGAGGAGGAGGAGGAGGAGGAGGAGGACCAGGTGTAGTGTTAGTGCTGAAAGAACACACAGGCAAATATGCAACAAGGGACGAACCTGCGGAGTCACTAGACGCAGCCCATTCTGTGCGTAATCTTAAATCCCCACTTCTGGCGTAATCTTAAAGTCTTAATAGTACTCACCATTCACACACAGAAAAGTGAGCATCATTGTCGCTAAAACTACCCTCACCCAAGGGTCAGGCTCAGGTGAGGGTAGTTTTAGCGACAATGACGCTCACTTTTCTGAGGGTGTTATTAAAGAAGGAAAAAAAAGGAAAAGAAGAACGGGCGTTGGAGGGCAAAGCCCCCCTATCAACATCAGACCCCATCAATATTAGGACTAGATTGAGTTGCGTTATTAAGATTACGGGAAAAGTGGGGTTTCGTTATTAAGATTACGTGAAAAGTGGGCTTTTTAAGATTACGCACAGAATGGGTGGCGTCTAGTGACTCCGCAGGTTCGTCCCCACGTGCTATGCTGGCAGGCTATGCTGTACCTTCAATAACAGGCTGGACTATCACAAAATTGCTTAAGAGTATGGCCATGGTGGATCCTCATGCCAGAGTCTGACAATGTTGGACTCTTGCAGGCTGAAAGAGACTCTCCCCAGAGCATAGCTAGACTCTTGAGCCATTTCTGGTGAGTCAAGGCTCTAAATGAAGGTCCAGCATAGCCTGACTATCACTTAAGGGTTTGACTTTGGTATGTGAGTGCTTTTGGCGACAAAGCCAGCGTCTATTTGCCTGGGTGAAGTGTTAATGGTTTTATATGGTCAGACTGCATTGAGGCTATTGCATAGGATATTTTGAATATGTAATAGATCAACATTATGTGATATGAAGATATAATGTTGCATATCATCGTGTTGGAGAACAGTATTAAAGCTAGAAACTATGTAGTGATCATGTTAGGTATTCTACACAAGTGTTGAGGCCACAGCCAATAAATTGTCATATCATACAACTACTTCATTGTCATTTGTGTAAATAGATTCTGATGCTATGGCTGTGTCTCACAAACTTGGGCCAATGTTTTCGTCTCTGACTGGGTGCCATCTCTGACCGGGTGCAATCTCTGACTGGGTGCCATCTCTGACCGGGTGCAATCTCTGACCGGGTGCCATCTCTGATCGGCCTGAATGGAAACATGTTTTTTTAGGGTAGAATTTGGCTGAAAAGGTTTATGGATGTTATCTCTTTAAAGTAGTAATTAGTTGGCCATTTTCATCATCATATGCCCTAAATAACCCGTTTTTATTCAGGCCGGTCAGAGATGGCACCCGGTCAGAGATGGCACCCGGACAGAAATGGCACCCGGTCAGAGACGAAAACATTGGCACAAGTTCGTGAGACAAGACAGAGCCTTATATAGTATCAACCATGTCAGGTGAAATTCCCTGCTTTGCCACTTTGTCTTAAATGTATCATCATTGCTTTGTCATCTGCTGATATTGTAACTAAGTAGTTTCAGCAACATCCAGGTCAACGGCAGGCCCATAGCCGACATTAGAGGTATATATAGGCAGTATTCCACTGCCGTCGGTTGGCTGTAATTCTGTCATCCGATAAAAGTCTGTAATGTTAAACTAATGGGCGAATCTCGCCCGACAGATGAAATCACGGCCGATTCCGCCAGTGGAATACTGCCTTATGCTGAGTTCATTAATTGATAAAAATCAGGTATAGAAGAATAATGAGAAGATATTCAGTGGGTGGACTGCTGTAATGTGGAGTGTTGGAATTGAACCAGGAAGTTGGAAGGTGGAAAGCCCAAGATGTGTTCACCACAGTGTATAGTCCCAATATGGGACTGTAAGTAGCAGCCTGCACTGGTAATCATTATGCTCAGTCATGGCTTTTTTTATTTTTTTATTTTTTTATTCAACAAATCGTAATCATCTTCATGATATTCATTAGATTTGTAACCGGTATTACTCTCAGGTCACCTTGGCGTGTATCATGGGCTTATATCATATGGTTGTTTTTATATTTTTATGTTATAATTAATCATCATAATGATATACGTTAATCAAATGGCATGTCTATTGTCGATTGAGTTCTTGATGTTAGCCACTTGTCCTGCCACAGAACTTAGTCAGAAGTGATTAACCCAGTTAGTCATTTTCTGGCTCCCCATACGCCCAAGTCAGATAAGTCAATACCGACTAACCCAGATTAGTATTTTCCTTTTTCCAGTCCCTTTGCCTCCCCTGCCTTCCTGTCTGCCTGACCGAAGGCTTAAAAACTGTCTCTATGAATTGAATGAGAAATTGAATTTCATGAATTGTTTCTTCATTGAATTGGTTTACAGCATTCTCCTAGTGCCTGTGGAGGTGCTTAATAATGTTCCCCAGCCGTGATATTGCACATTTACTTTTCGTGTCTGGACTACATCCTAGTTGGCAAACTATGGTTGATTCAACGTTGATTTAAAGGCGCACTGAACCAACGACGTCATTTGCGTACAAAACTCGGCAGGGTTAGGTTCTGGGTTCAGTGCGCCTTTATTGGTTTATATAGGGTTGTCCTTTGGTTGATATTTTTGAAGTCATCAATGTTGATAATTCATCAGTGATTCAATGTTGATATGGCCATATGATCATGAACAATGAATCAATTAATCACTGGTCATTAACCATTGAAGCACAATTTGATATTCAGTACATATTGTCATGTTATCAACCTAAATGCAGTATTCTGCAGTAATTTTTTGCATGTTCACCATCACCACGGACCCTTCAACAAAAACACCCAAGAGTCCCTTCCCTTTAACATTTTCTCAAGACTGCATTGCAATTTTTACCAAGATTTGTCCATAGTTCAAACAATTCTTAAAATATTTTTAAACAGGGATTATTTGAGACGAAAATATACAACACGACTAGAGTCCCAACTTGGTTTCATTGTGGCATTTTATCATTGATATGAACCTACAGTTTTGGCATGAGTCTGCCTTCATTGGACTTTCTAAAAATCTCAATACGTTTCTTTTGGGATAAACTGCTGGCCTGTGAACCTTTTTTTTTTGGTTAAAACATATGTTCAAGCAATCTGTCAAAAATTAGCTACACATTGAACAATATTTGGAAACTGGAATTACCGGTAGTCAACGATCTATATCTAAAGTTGTCCTACTGCCAGAGGGGGATTATTTGTTGAGACTTTATTTCAGTGCTTTCTTGAAGTTGCAATTAGGAATTAATACTCTAATTTGGCTTACATTCAATCAGAGACTATGAATTGCCATATATATCTACCTGACCCATGACAGTTCTGTAAAACCAATTTAAGTCATCCACAATGAACAATATTGATAGTAAAGATCAGTGATAAGTATCATTCCGGTGAGGCCATTTCTTATATCTTACCTATCTACCCCACCCCGTGCTCATCATCAAATGAAGGGGTCAAAACAGTAGGGGGAGGGGGTTGTGTCTATGTCTTGTAAACTGTCCTCCTCCCTTTCCCCAGTCCCTCCCCCGTCCTTCCCCCTTCTCCCCTACCCCCTGCCAGTGCCACAGTGAATGCCACAAAGTTGAAATATAGATATTATTAATAGACATTAGAGAAAACTTTCTCTCTATCTCTATTCTTAGTGGACATTTCTGTGTGATGTGCCCATGGAATGTATATTTATACAGGACCTCTTTTGAATCTTCTCCCAGTCCCCCTAATTAAAGCCAATAAATGACTGCCCTGTATTTAATGCGGGCCTTGATCCACTACCACAAAATACACCCAATACCCACCCCGCCAATCACCCCAACTCATTATATATCCTCTCATTCTAGTCACACCACATCTGTCAAGCATCTTTGCTTCTGGGCCTGGCTTCCCTAGGTCACCATCTGGGATCAACACAGGGTGCCAGTGTTGTGCCTCATTCTGGAGAGGGAATCCCTCAGTCAAAGGGGGAACCCCCACTGCAGAAGCCACATGTAAACAACACAACCCACTCAAAAACCTCTTCATTTCTGCTTCAAACCACCAAGTATTGTCCATTACTAAGTAAGTACCAGTCTGTCCTGTTCCAGTGGAAGTCGAGATTAGCCAAAACTAGCTCAGAAATGCATAGTTGCTGTATCGCTTGTCGTTTCACGGCCGGTGGTCTGATCGGGCCCATATTCGGATAGCCGCCCGCCCGCGTCAAGAGCCGGGTGCCCTGCGAATTTCAGGCCTCTATCTCAATTTAAGGGCCACATAGTACTCTAATGCACTTTACTACCATGTCATGTGACCTGGCACCAGGCACATGGCTACAATATTTAGATTTAAGTCACAACAATGTATACAGAGTTCCTTGTACTTTGTTAGACATGAATCGAAATTTGGTTTTAAACCTCACCTATAATCACATGTCCATCTTACACTGTAACCTGACAACCTATTCTGGGAATTCTTTAGATCTTAGTCACAATGAGATGGATAAAGTCGGTTGTAACTTTCGATATGGAAGTATCTTTGCATCAGAGTCAAATCAGAGTAATACAAATTTTGAAAATAATTTTTACCCGGCATTCTTGAATCTTAGTTATAACATCTTCAAAACAGTACCCTCTGAATTAGCCAAGCATAGCTTTGATAGCCTAGACATGAGTTATAACGCAATAGAATCTATAGAGTGTGACCCATCACTTCTCTATGCATATTCCCTAAATCTAAATCACAATAGATTGGGTGCAATGCCATGTATATTATCAACCCTATATGACACTACACATTTGTACCTAAATGATAATCGCATCAAAGCAGTTCCTCCATTCTGCCTCTATAACATAAGCAGCCTTGAATCTCTTCATTTAGACTCAAATGAAATATCGACGCTTGTTAATCACTCATTCTCTGAACTTAGTGAATTGGCCAATATTTCAATCAGAAATAACAAAATAAGTATAATAGAATCTGATATTTTTAGAGATTGCCATCGTCTGAATGAGGTTCATTTAGAGAACAATAGTTTGGAGACTCTAGACTCATGGCCACGTATACATAATAATATGCAGAGCTTTGCACCCCCTAAATTATATTTTTCAAACAATAGATTGTCAACCTTTTCCAATTTTGCTAAATCACCATTTGCCTCATGCCTCAGTCTACAACACGACTCTAATAGTCTCTTCTATATGGGTGGTAATAACATACATCACATGATGGACGTATTCAATGGCTGGAATCTTAAAGTTGATAATGGTGATGAAATTAATAGTTGTTTGGCGCTGTTTGACTTTCGTAACAATCCACTTACCTGTGACTGCATAGATTATGACATTTACAGAACTATTCATGATAACAAATCAGCCCGCATGTTAAAAGGCCTTAGATGTAACGAGCCTGCTGGTTTGAAAGGTTTCGATCTTTCATCTATACCCCAGGACAGGGTAGCTTGTGCAATAGCTGTGAACTGTCCAGAAGGATGTTTGTGTTATGATAATCCATATTTTAGAAATCTCAGTGTGATCTGTACTGGATATAAAGAATCAGATCTCCCTGTTGAACTGCCTGGCATTACACGCTATTCATATTATCTGAAGTGGACAAGGACAGCACTTGAGACGGTTTCTTACAGATCCTACTTCACCCGCGTATCTGAAGCTATATTCAGTAAAAATGTGATACGACATGTGACCTTAGGTGCTCTCTTGTCCCTTGGCAATATATCCAAACTGTATCTTGACCAGAACTCAATGAAACACTTTCCTGATAACATTTCATCTATTGCATTAAGGCCTGATGTAAAGCTAAAGCTTGGTAACAATCCCTGGGTATGTGACTGTAAGGCAGTGGCCATGAAGGAGTGGCTCATCAGAAATCATCGACATATTCTTGACTTGACTAATGTTAGATGTTTTTTGCCGCGAAATACGCGAGGCAAGCAGATGATTGAAGTTGACAATTCTGTAATGTGCTCTCCTCTCTCAAAAACTACTCCTGTCATAGCAATCCTGGGAGGAACTATAGCATTTCTGATGATTTGCCTGCCTCTTCTTTGTGTAATAAAAGTAAAACGTGGTGTTAGGATTCACAAGAAAAGGGACTGGGAGGTTAGGGGTGAGGCAGTGGAGGAAGGAGACAATGACAAAGAGTTTGATGTGTTTGTAAGCTATGCTAATGAAGATGAGGAGTATGTAGGAGAGTACCTGATCCCTGAGTTAGAGAGACGTGGCTTTAAAGTGTGTTTTCACCGGGTTCACTTCCTTGCTGGGAAGAACATCATTGATAACATATGTGAATGTATCGCCAAGAGTAAGAAGATGCTTGCCTTCTACTCAATGAACTACAAGCAGAGTGACTTTGGTATGTATGAGTTCACGATGGCCATGCAGTTAGACATTGAGAATGGTACCAATAACCTAATAACAATCAAAGATACTCATCTAGATGTAGAAGAACTTCAAATCTCCCATTCTACTTATTTCCGGACGACCTCATACGTTATTAAAGAAGAACCTACCTTCTGGAGAAATTTACTGTACGCCCTGCCCAGATACAAACTGGGTGTATTGGCTGATGGGCAGGAGGAGGAGGAGGAGGAGGAGGAGGACCAGGTGTAGTGTTAGTGCAGAAGGAACACACAGGCAAATATGCAACAAGGGACGAACCTGCGGAGTCACTAGACGCAGCCCATTCTGTGCGTAATCTTAAATCCCCACTTCTGGCGTAAGTCTTAATAGTACTCACCATTCACACACAGAAAAGTGAGCATCATTGTCGCTAAAACTACCCTCACCCGAGGGTCAGGCTCAGGTGAGGGTAGTTTTAGCGACAATGACGCTCACTTTTCTGAGGGTGTTATTAAAGAAGGGAAAAAAAGGAAAAGAAGAACAGGCGTTGGAGGGCAAAGCCCCCCTATCAACATCAGACCCCATCCATATTAGGACTAGATTGAGTTGCGTTATTAAGATTACGGGAAAAGTGGGGTTTCGTTATTAAGATTACGTGAAAAGTGGGCTTTTTAAGATTACGCACAGAATGGGTGGCGTCTAGTGACTCCGCAGGTTCGTCCCCACGTGCTATGCTGGCAGGCTATGCTGTACCTTCAACAACAGGCTGGACTATTACAAAATTGCTTGAGAGTATGGCCATGGTGGATCCTCATGCCAGAGTCTGACAATGTTGGACTCTTGCAGGCTGAAAGAGACTCTCCCCAGAGCATAGCTAGACTCTTGAGCCATTTTGGGTGAGTCAAGGCTCTAAATGAAGGTCCAGCATAGCCTGACTATCACTTAAGGGTTTGACTTTGGTATGTGAGTGCTTTTGGCGACAAAGCCAGCGTCTATTTGCCTGGGTGAAGTGTTAATGGTTTTATATGGTCAGACTGCATTGAGGCTATTGCATAGGATATTTTGAATATGTAATAGATCAACATTATGTGATATGAAGATATAATGTTGCATATCATCGTGTTGGAGAACAGTATTAAAGCTAGAAACTATGTAGTGATCATGTTAGGTATTCTACACAAGTGTTGAGGCCACAGCCAATAAATTGTCATATCATACAACTACTTCATTGTCATTTGTGTAAATAGATTCTGATGCTATGGCTGTGTCTCACAAACTTGGGCCAATGTTTTCGTCTCTGACTGGGTGCCATCTCTGACCGGGTGCCATCTCTGACTGGGTGCCATCTCTGACCGGGTGCCATCTCTGATCGGCCTGAATGGAAACATGTTTTTTTAGGGTAGAATTTGGCTGAAAAGGTTTATAGATGTTATCTCTTTAAAGTAGTAATTAGTTGGCCATTTTCATCATCATATGCCCTAAATAACCCGTTTTTATTCAGGCCGGTCAGAGATGGCACCCGGTCAGAGATGGTACCCGGACAGAAATGGCACCCGGTCAGAGACAAAAACATTGGCACAAGTTCGTGAGACAAGACAGAGCCTTATATAGTATCAACCATGTCAGGTGAAATTCCCTGCTTTGCCACTTTGTCTTAAATGTATCATCATTGCTGTGTCATCTGCTGATATTGTAAGTAAGTAGTTTCAGCAACATCCAGGTCAACGGCAGGCCCATCACCAACATTAGAATAGGTGTGGACCACCAAATTCGACACGGCGACATGGGCTTTTTAAGGCTTAGTAACATGCGACATGAGGAATATAACAGATAGTATCATGGGACATGGTCATTTCTTAAAATCAACATGGTGACATGGCTATTTCTTAAAATTGACAGGGTGACATGTCCAGATCGACAAGGGAAAATTGGGGCCCGCCATCCAGACCCCCATTAGAGGTATATATGCTGAGTTCATTAATTGATAAAAATCAGGTATAGAAGAATAATGAGAAGATATTCAGTGGGTGGACTGCTGTAATGTGGAGTGTGGGAATTGAACCAGGAAGTTGGAAGGTGGAAAGCCCAAAATGTATTCACCACGGTGTATAGTCCCAATATGGGACTGTAAGTAGCAGCCTGCACTGGTAATCATTATGCTCAGTCATGGCTAACAACTTAGTCAGAAGTGATTAACCCAGTTAGTCATTTTCTGGCTCCCCATACGCCCAAGTCAGATAAGTCAATACCGACTAACCCAGATTAGTATTTTCCTTTTTCCAGTCCCTTTGCCTCCCCTGCCTTCCTGTCTGCCTGACCGAAGGCTTAAAAACTGTCTCTATGAATTGAATTAGAAATTGAATTTCATGAATTGTTTCTTCATTGAATTGGTTTACAGCATTCTCCTAGTGCCTGTGGAGGTGCTTAATAATGTTCCCCAGCCGTGATATTGCACATTTACTTTTCGTGTCTGAACTACATCCTAGTTGGCAAACTATGGTTGATTCAACGTCGATTTAAAGGCGCACTGAACCAACGACGTCATTTGCGTACAAAACTCGGCAGGGTTAGGTCCTGGGTTCAGTGCGCCTTTAACGGTTTATATAGGGTTGTCCTTTGGTTGATATTTTTGAAGTCATCAATGTTGATAATTCATCAGTGATTCAATGTTGATATGGCCATATGATCATGAACAATGAATCAATTAATCACTGGTCATTAACCATTGAAGCACAATTTGATATTCAGTACATATTGTCATGTTATCAACCTAAATGCAGTATTCTGCAGTAATTTTTTGCATGTTCACCATCACCACGGACCCTTCAACAAAAACACCCAAGAGTCCCTTCCCTTTAACATTTTCTCAAGACTGCATTGCAATTTTTACCAAGATTCGTCCATAGTTCAAACAATTCTTAAAATATTTTTAAACAGGGATTATTTGAGATGAAAATATACAACACGACTAGAGTCCCAACTCGGTTTCATTGTGGCATTTTATCATTGATATGAACCTACAGTTTTGGCATGAGTCTGCCTTCATTGGACTTTCTAAAAATCTCAATACGTTTCTTTTGGGATAAACTGCTGGCCTGTGAACCTTTTTTTTTTGGTTAAAACATATGTTCAAGCAATCTGTCAAAAATTAGCTACACATTGAACAATATTTGGAAACTGGAATTACCGGTAGTCAACGATCTATATCTAAAGTTGTCCTACTGCCAGAGGGGGATTATTTGTTGAGACTTTATTTCAGTGCTTTCTTGAAGTTGCAATTAGGAATTAATACTCTAATTTGGCTTACATCCAATCAGAGACTATGAATTGCCATATATATTTACCTGACCCATGACAGTTCTGTAAAACCAATTTAAGTCATCCACAATGAACAATATTGATAGTAAAGATCAGTGATAAGTATCATTCCGGTGAGGCCATTTCTTATATCTTACCTATCTACCCCAGCCCATGCTCATCATCAAATGAAGGGGTCAAAACAGTAGGGGGAGGGGGTTGTGTCTATGTCTTGTAAACTGTCCTCCTCCCTTTCCCCAGTCCCTCCCCCGTCCTTCCCCCTTCTCCCCTACCCCCTGCCAGTGCCACAGTGAATGCCACAAAGTTGAAATATAGATATTATTAATAGACATTAGAGAAAACTTTCTCTCTATCTCTATTCTTAGTGGACATTTCTGTGTGGTGTGCCCATGGAATGTATATTTATACAGGACCTCTTTTGAATCTTCTCCCAGTCCCCCTAATTAAAGCCAATAAATGACTGCCCTGTATTTAATGCGGGCCTTGATCCACTACCACAAAATACACCCAATACCCACCCCGCCAATCACCCCAACTCATTATATATCCTCTCATTCTAGTCACACCACATCTGTCAAGCATCTTTGCTTCTGGCCCTGGCTTCCCTAGGTCACCATCTGGGATCAACACAGGGTGCCAGTGTTGTGCCTCATTCTGGAGAGGGAATCCCTCAGTCAAAGGGGGAACCCCCACTGCAGAAGCCACATGTAAACAACACAACCCACTCAAAAACCTCTTCATTTCTGCTTCAAACCACCAAGTATTGTCCATTACTAAGTAAGTACCAGTCTGTCCTGTTCCAGTGGAAGTCGAGATTAGCCAAAACTAGCTCAGAAATGCATAGTTGCTGTATCGCTTGTCGTTTCACGGCCGGTGGTCTGATCGGGCCCATATTCGGATAGCCGCCCGCCCGCGTCAAGAGCCGGGTGCCCTGCGAATTTCAGGCCTCTATCTCAATTTAAGGGCCACATAGTACTCTAATGCACTTTACTACCATGTCATGTGACCTGGCACCAGGCACATGGCTACAATATTTAGATTTAAGTCACAACAATGTATACAGAGTTCCTTGTACTTTGTTAGACATGAATCGAAATTTGGTTTTAAACCTCACCTATAATCACATGTCCATCTTACACTGTAACCTGACAACCTATTCTGGGAATTCTTTAGATCTTAGTCACAATGAGATGGATAAAGTCGGTTGTAACTTTCGATATGGAAGTATCTTTGCATCAGAGTCAAATCAGAGTAATACAAATTTTGAAAATAATTTTTACCCGGCATTCTTGAATCTTAGTTATAACATCTTCAAAACAGTACCCTCTGAATTAGCCAAGCATAGCTTTGATAGCCTAGACATGAGTTATAACGCAATAGAATCTATAGAGTGTGACCCATCACTTCTCTATGCATATTCCCTAAATCTAAATCACAATAGATTGGGTGCAATGCCATGTATATTATCAACCCTATATGACACTACACATTTGTACCTAAATGATAATCGCATCAAAGCAGTTCCTCCATTCTGCCTCTATAACATAAGCAGCCTTGAATCTCTTCATTTAGACTCAAATGAAATATCGACGCTTGTTAATCACTCATTCTCTGAACTTAGTGAATTGGCCAATATTTCAATCAGAAATAACAAAATAAGTATAATAGAATCTGATATTTTTAGAGATTGCCATCGTCTGAATGAGGTTCATTTAGAGAACAATAGTTTGGAGACTCTAGACTCATGGCCACGTATACATAATAATATGCAGAGCTTTGCACCCCCTAAATTATATTTTTCAAACAATAGATTGTCAACCTTTTCCAATTTTGCTAAATCACCATTTGCCTCATGCCTCAGTCTACAACACGACTCTAATAGTCTCTTCTATATGGGTGATAATAACATACATCACATGATGGACGTATTCAATGGCTGGAATCTTAAAGTTGATAATGGTGATGAAATTAATAGTTGTTTGGCGCTGTTTGACTTCCGCAAAAATCCACTTACCTGTGACTGCATAGATTATGACATTTACAGAACTATTCATGATAACAAATCAGCCCGCATGCTAAAAGGCCTTAGATGTAACGAGCCTGCTGGTTTGAAAGGTTTCGATCTTTCATCTATACCCCAGGACAGGGTAGCTTGTGCAATAGCTGTGAACTGTCCAGAAGGATGTTTGTGTTATGATAATCCATATTTTAGAAATCTCAGTGTGATCTGTACTGGATATAAAGAATCAGATCTCCCTGTTGAACTGCCTGGCATTACACGCTATTCATATTATCTGAAGTGGACAAGGACAGCACTTGAGACGGTTTCTTACAGATCCTACTTCACCCGCGTATCTGAAGCTATATTCAGTAAAAATGTGATACGACATGTGACCTTAGGTGCTCTCTTGTCCCTTGGCAATATATCCAAACTGTATCTTGACCAGAACTCAATGAAACACTTTCCTGATAACATTTCATCTATTGCATTAAGGCCTGATGTAAAGCTAAAGCTTGGTAACAATCCCTGGGTATGTGACTGTAAGGCAGTGGCCATGAAGGAGTGGCTCATCAGAAATCATCGACATATTCTTGACTTGACTAATGTTAGATGTTTTTTGCCGCGAAATACGCGAGGCAAGCAGATGATTGAAGTTGACAATTCTGTAATGTGCTCTCCTCTCTCAAAAACTACTCCTGTCATAGCAATCCTGGGAGGAACTATAGCATTTCTGATGATTTGCCTGCCTCTTCTTTGTGTAATAAAAGTAAAACGTGGTGTTAGGATTCACAAGAAAAGGGACTGGGAGGTTAGGGGTGAGGCAGTGGAGGAAGGAGACAATGACAAAGAGTTTGATGTGTTTGTAAGCTATGCTAATGAAGATGAGGAGTATGTAGGAGAGTACCTGATCCCTGAGTTAGAGAGACGTGGCTTTAAAGTGTGTTTTCACCGTGTTCACTTCCTTGCTGGGAAGAACATCATTGATAACATATGTGAATGTATCGCCAAGAGTAAGAAGATGCTTGCCTTCTACTCAATGAACTACAAGCAGAGTGACTTTGGTATGTATGAGTTCACGATGGCCATGCAGTTAGACATTGAGAATGGTACCAATAACCTAATAACAATCAAAGATACTCATCTAGATGTAGAAGAACTTCAAATCTCCCATTCTACTTATTTCCGGACGACCTCATACGTTATTAAAGAAGAACCTACCTTCTGGAGAAATTTACTGTACGCCCTGCCCAGATACAAACTGGGTGTATTGGCTGATGGGCAGGAGGAGGAGGAGGAGGAGGAGGAGGACCAGGTGTAGTGTTAGTGCAGAAGGAACACACAGGCAAATATGCAACAAGGGACGAACCTGCGGAGTCACTAGACGCAGCCCATTCTGTGCGTAATCTTAAATCCCCACTTCTGGCGTAAGTCTTAATAGTACTCACCATTCACACACAGAAAAGTGAGCATCATTGTCGCTAAAACTACCCTCACCCGAGGGTCAGGCTCAGGTGAGGGTAGTTTTAGCGACAATGACGCTCACTTTTCTGAGGGTGTTATTAAAGAAGGGAAAAAAAGGAAAAGAAGAACAGGCGTTGGAGGGCAAAGCCCCCCTATCAACATCAGACCCCATCCATATTAGGACTAGATTGAGTTGCGTTATTAAGATTACGGGAAAAGTGGGGTTTCGTTATTAAGATTACGTGAAAAGTGGGCTTTTTAAGATTACGCACAGAATGGGTGGCGTCTAGTGACTCCGCAGGTTCGTCCCCACGTGCTATGCTGGCAGGCTATGCTGTACCTTCAACAACAGGCTGGACTATTACAAAATTGCTTGAGAGTATGGCCATGGTGGATCCTCATGCCAGAGTCTGACAATGTTGGACTCTTGCAGGCTGAAAGAGACTCTCCCCAGAGCATAGCTAGACTCTTGAGCCATTTTGGGTGAGTCAAGGCTCTAAACGAAGGTCCAGCATAGCCTGACTATCACTGAAGGGTTTGACTTTGGTATGTGAGTGCTTTTGGCGACAAAGCCAGCGTCTATTTGCCTGGGTGAAGTGTTAATAGTTTTATATGGTCAGACAGAACTGCATTGAGGCTATTGCATAGGATATTTTGAATAAGTTTATAGGTCAACATCATGTGATATAAAGATATAATGTTGCATATCATCGTGTTGGAGAACAGTGTAGGCTAGAAACTATATGTGACCCGTTTTAACGAAATGGGTCGGAAGTCGCACCTTTAAGAGCCTAGATATGGGCATTTAAAGTAGCATAGTGTGGAAAAAATATTATTTTTGAAAAATGAGTTTTTGACATTTTTCTAACATATGAATAGTTATCTTCTGGCAAACTAAGTTAAAAAACAATTTTCTAACCCCATTTACCCCAAAATAATGGCCATGTGATTTACAATTGTATTGTATGATATAGTTGATATCTAATTTAAATGTTAATTGTCTCATTTTAATTAAATTCCATTTAAATCAACAAAAAAGTATCAAAAATATTGCCTAAAAGTGAATATTGGGCAATATACCACTTGTCATATATCAAATGAAAGCTCTTGATGAGCTGTACACGAATCCAGCAATATCAGAACATTTTATATCTGCGACTTCCGACCCATTTCGTTAAAACGGGTCACATATAGTGATCATGTATTCTACACTAGTGCTGAGGTCACAGCCAATAAATTGCCATACCATACAACTACTTCATTGTCATTTGTCTAAATAGATTCTGATGTTATGGCTGTGTCTCATGAACTTGGGCCAATGTTCTCGTCTCTGACCGGGTGCCATCTCTGACCGGGTGCCATCTCTGATCGGCCTGAATGGAAACATGTTTTTTTGAGGGTAGAATTTGGCTGAAAAGGTTAATGGATGGTATAACTCTTTAAAGTAGTAATTAGTTGCCCATTTCTATCATCATATGCCCTGAATAACCCGTTTTTATTCAGGCCGGTCAGAGATGGCACCCGGTCAGAGATGGCACCCGGTCAGAGATGGCACCCGGTCAGAGACGAAAACATTATCACAAGTTCGTGAAACAGAGCCTTATATAGTATCAACCTTGTCAGGTGAATCCCCTGCTTTGCCACTTTGTCTTAAATGTATCATCATTGTTTTGTCATCTGCTGATATTGTAAGTAAGTAGTTTCAGCAACATCCAGGTCAATGGCAGGCCCATCACCGACATTAGAATAGGTGTGGACCACCAAATTCGACAGGGCGACATGGGCTTTTTTAGGCTTAGTAACATGCGACATGAGGAATATAACAGATAGTATTGTAACAGGTCAGTGAAAACGTCGAGCCCCACGGGGAGTCGAACCCCGGTCCCTACGCTCCGGAGTTGAGAATGCTACCGCTGCACCACAGGGCCAGCTGCTTCTCACTGCTCTGCTACGGTACTTGAGCTACCACAGGCGGGCAATGCGCTCTCCACGCACGCTCAGGCTTCCCCGAGCGATACGTGCCCGCTACATTACTCCCCTTCAGACTTTTGCTAGGTCCCACGAGGCCACGAAGACCACCTAGCAGAAGCTGAACAAGCCCAAGCACCACAACCCAGGTTTTGAATCCTGGTCACGGCACCAGTGTAACAGGTCAGTGAAAACATCGAGCCCCACGGGGAGTCGAACCCCGGTCCCTCCGCTCCGGAGTTGAGAATGCTACCGCTGCACCACAGGGCCAGCTGCTTCTCACTGCTCTGCTACGGTACTTGAGCTACCACAGGCGGGCAATGCGCTCTCCACGCACGCTCAGGCTTCCCCGAGCGATACGTGCCCGCTACAGTATCATGGGACATGGTCATTTCTTAAAATCGACATGGTGACATGGCTATTTCTTAAAATTGACAGGGTGACATGGCCAGATCGACAGGGGAAATTGGGGCCCGCCATCCAGACCCCCATTAGAGGTATATATGCTGAGTTCATTAACTGATAAAAATCAGGTATAGAAGAATAATGAGAAGATATTCAGTGGGTTGACTGCTGTAATGTGGAGTGTGGGAATTGAACCAGGAAGTTGGAAGGTGGAAAGCCCAAGATGTGTTCACCACGGTGTATAGTCCCAATATGGGACTGTAAGTAGCAGCCTGCACTGGTAATCATTATGCTCAGTCATGGCTAACAACTTAGTCAGAAGTGATTAACCCAGTTAGTCATTTTCTGGCTCCCCATACGCCCAAGTCAGATAAGTCAATACCGACTAACCCAGATTAGTATTTTCCTTTTTCCAGTCCCTTTGCCTCCCCTGCCTTCCTGTCTGCCTGACCGAAGGCTTAAAAACTGTCTCTATGAATTGAATGAGAAATTGAATTTCATGAATTGTTTCTTCATTGAATTGGTTTACAGCATTCTCCTACTGCCTGTGGAGGTGCTAAATAATGTTCCCCAGCCGTGATATTGCACATTTACTTTTTGTGTCTGGACTACATCCTAGTTGGCAAACTATGGTTGATTCAACGTTGATTTAAAGGCGCACTGAACCAACAACGTCATTTGCGTACAAAACTCGGCAGGGTTAGGTTCTGGGTTCAGTGCGCCTTTAACGGTTTATATAGGGTTGTCCTTTGGTTGATATTTTTGAAGTCATCAATGTTGATAATTCATCAGTGATTCAATGTTGATATGGCCATATGATCATGAACAATGAATCAATTAATCACTGGTCATTAACCATTGAGGCACAATTTGATATTCAGTACATATTGTCATGTTATCAACCTAAATGCAGTATTCTGCAGTAATTTTTTGCATGTTCACCATCACCACGGACCCTTCAACAAAAACACCCAAGGGTCCCTTCCCTTTAACATTTTCTCAAGACTGCATTGCAATTTTCACCAAGATTTGTCCATAGTTCAAACAATTCTTAAAATATTTTTAAACAGGGATTATTTGAGATGAAAATATACAACAGGACTAGAGTCCCAACTCGGTTTCATTGTGGCATTTTATCATTGATATGAACCTACAGTTTTGGCATGAGTCTGCCTTCATTGGACTTTCTAAAAATCTCAATACGTTTCTTTTGGGATAAACTGCTGGCCTGTGAACCTTTTTTTTTTGGTTAAAACATATGTTCAAGCAATCTGTCAAAAATTAGCTACACATTGAACAATATTTGGAAACTGGAATTACCGGTATTCAACGATCTATATCTAAAGTTGTCCTACTGCCAGAGGGGGATTATTTGTTGAGACTTTATTTCAGTGCTTTCTTGAAGTTGCAATTAGGAATTAATACTCTAATTTGGCTTACATTCAATCAGAGACTATGAATTGCCATATATAATAATAATCTTTTATTGACAACAAAGGAGGTCATTACTGACCTATGTGTCATACATTCAGCATATGTTTCTACTCTACAGCTAAGTACTACATATCTACATATATCTACTAGTTTTAGCACAATAATATAACATAATATACAGTTATAAAGTATAAAAAACACCCACTCACACACATATACACACATTCATAGTCATACATACTAGAAAATACAGACATGGCATACATACCCAGATGTGGGTTCTGAGAATACTTCCTCTTTACAGTTACATGAAATAGTATACATTTTTACTTTGAATTAAACCTGCTGTCGTTGCGTAAATGCATTGCATACAAACTTGGCAAGTGCCTTTATAACAACAGCATCGCTAGTTTTCATTACTGAGATAAATTTATCTAGGTTTGACATTTCTTGGTAGTTATGTATCGTATCACTTATAGTTGTCATAAAATGTTCTCTTGGTACACTATGAAAGTCACATGCTGTCAGGAGATGTATCTCATCATCTATAGCACCACTACAACAATATAAACATATCCTGTCACAAACAGGCTTTGGAGGCCTACAGTATGTACAATATATTTACCTGACCCATGACAGTTCTGTAAAACCAATTTAAGTCATCCACAATGAACGTCCTTCCCCCTTCTCCCCTACCCCCTGCCAGTGCCACAGTGAATGCCACAAAGTTGAAATATAGATATTATTAATAGACATTAGAGAAAACTTTCTCTCTATCTCTATTCTTAGTGGACATTTCTGTGTGGTGTGCCCATGATATGTATATTTATACAGGACCTCTTTTGAATCTTCTCCCAGTCCCCCTAATTAAAGCCAATAAATGACTGCCCTGTATTTAATGCGGGCCTTGATCCACTACCACAAAATACACCCAATACCCACCCCGCCAATCACCCCAACTCATTATATATCCTCTCATTCTAGTCACACCACATCTGTCAAGCATCTTTGCTTCTGGCCCTGGCTTCCCTAGGTCACCATCTGGGATCAACACAGGGTGCCAGTGTTGTGCCTCATTCTGGAGAGGGAATCCCTCAGTCAAAGGGGGAACCCCCACTGCAGAAGCCACATGTAAACAACACAACCCACTCAAAAACCTCTTCATTTCTGCTTCAAACCACCAAGTATTGTCCATTACTAAGTAAGTACCAGTCTGTCCTGTTCCAGTGCAAGTCGAGATTAGCCAAAACTAGCTCAGAAATGCATAGTTGCTGTATCGCTTGTCGTTTCACGGCCGGTGGTCTGATCGGGCCCATATTCGGATAGCCGCCCGCCCGCGTCAAGAGCCGGGCGCCCTGCGAATTTCAGGCCTCTATCTCAATTTAAGGGCCACATAGTACTCTAATGCACTTTACTACCATGCCCTGTGACCTGGCACCAGGCACATGGCTACAATATTTAGATTTAAGTCACAACAATGTATACAGAGTTCCTTGTACTTTGTTAGACATGAATCGAAATTTGGTTTTAAACCTCACCTATAATCACATGTCCATCTTTCACTGTAACCTGACAACCTATTCTGGGAATTCTTTAGATCTTAGTCACAATGAGATGGATAAAGTCGGTTGTAACTTTCGATATGGAAGTATCTTTGCATCAGAGTCAAATCAGAGTAATACAAATTTTGAAAATAATTTTTACCCGGCATTCTTGAATCTTAGTTATAACATCTTCAAAACAGTACCCTCTGAATTAGCCAAGCATAGCTTTGATAGCCTAGACATGAGTTATAACGCAATAGAATCTATAGAGTGTGACCCATCACTTCTCTATGCATATTCCCTAAATCTAAATCACAATAGATTGGGTGCAATACCATGTATATTATCAACGCTATATAACACTAGACATTTGTACCTAAATGATAATCGCATCAAAGCAGTTCCTCCATTCTGCCTCTATAACATAAGCAGCCTTGAATCTCTTCATTTAGACTCAAATGAAATATCGACGCTTGTTAATCACTCATTCTCTGAACTTGGTAAATTGGCCAATATTTCAATCAGAAATAACAAAATAAGTATAATAGAATCTGATATTTTTAGAGATTGCCATCGTCTGAATGAGGTTCATTTAGAGAACAATAGTTTGGAGACTCTAGACTCATGGCCACGTATACATAATAATATGCAGAGCTTTGCACCCCCTAAATTATATTTTTCAAACAATAGATTGTCAACCTTTTCCAATTTTGCTAAATCACCATTTGCCTCATGCCTCAGTCTACAACACGACTCTAATAGTCTCTTCTATATGGGTGGTAATAACATACATCACATGATGGACGTATTCAATGGCTGGAATCTTAAAGTTGATAATGGTGATGAAATTAATAGTTGTTTGGCGCTGTTTGACTTTCGTAACAATCCACTTACCTGTGACTGCATAGATTATGACATTTACAGAACTATTCATGATAACAAATCAGCCCGCATGTTAAAAGGCCTTAGATGTAACGAGCCTGCTGTTTTGAAAGGTTTCGATCTTTCATCTATACCCCAGGACAGGGTAACCTGTACAATAGCTGTGAACTGTCCAGAAGGATGTTTGTGTCATGATAATCCATATTTCAGAAATCTCAGTGTGATCTGTACTGGATATAAAGAATCAGATCTCCCTGTTGAACTGCCTGGCATTACAAGCTATTCATATTATCTGAAGTGGACAAGGACAGCACTTGAGACGGTTTCTTACAGATCCTACTTTACCCGCGTATCTGAAGCTATATTCAGTAATAATGTGATAAGAAGTGTGACCTTAGGTGCTCTCTTGTCCCTTGGCAATGTATCCAAACTGTATCTTGACCAGAACTCAATGAAACACTTTCCTGATAACATTTCATCTGTTGCATTAAGGCCTGATGTAAAGCTAAAGCTTGGTAACAATCCCTGGGTGTGTGACTGTAAGGCAGTGGCCATGAAGGAGTGGCTCATCAGAAATCATCGACATATTCTTGACTTGACTAATGTTAGATGTTTCTTGCCGCCAAATACGCGAGGCAAGCAGATGATTGAAGTTGACAATTCTGTAATGTGCTCTCCGCTCTCAAAAACTACTCCTGTCATAGCAATCCTGGGAGGAACTATAGCATTTCTGATGATTTGCCTGCCTCTTCTTTGTGTAATAAAAGTAAAACGTGGTGTTAGGATTCACAAGAAAAGGGACTGGGAGTTTAGGGGTGAGGCAGTGGAGGAAGGAGACAATGACAAAGAGTTTGATGTGTTTGTAAGCTATGCTAATGAAGACGAGGAGTATGTAGGAGAGTACCTGATCCCTGAGTTAGAGAGACGTGGCTTTAAAGTGTGTTTTCACCGTGTTCACTTCCTTGCTGAGAAGAACATCATTGATAACATATGTGAATGTATCGGCAAGAGTAAGAAGATGCTTGCCTTCTACTCAATGAACTACAAGCAGAGTGACTTTGGTATGTATGAGTTCACGATGGCCATGCAGTTAGACATTGAGAATGGTACCAATAACCTCATAACAATCAAAGATACTCATCTAGATGTAGAAGAACTTCAGATCTCCCATTCTACTTATTTCCGGACGACCTCATACGTTATTAAAGAAGAACCTACCTTCTGGAGAAATTTACTGTACGCCCTGCCCAAATACAAACTGGGTGTATTGGCTGATGGGCAGGAGGAGGAGGAGGAGGAGGAGGACCGGGTGTAGTGTTAGTGCAGAAGGAACACACAGGCAAATATGCAACAAGGGACGAACCTGCGGAGTCACTAGACGAGGCCCATTCTGTGCGTAATTTTAAATCCCCACTTCTGGCGTAATCTTAAAGTCTTAATAGTACTCACCATTCACACACAGAAAAGTGAGCGTCATTGTCGCTAAAACTACCCTCACCCGAGGGTCAGGCTCAGGTGAGGGTAGTTTTAGCGACAATGACGCTCACTTTTCTGAGGGTGTTATTAAAGAAGGAAAAAAAAGGAAAAGAAGAACAGGCGTTGGAGGGCAAAGCCCCCCTATCAACATCAGACCCCATCCATATTAGGACTAGATTGAGTTGCGTTATTAAGATTACGGGAAAAGTGGGGTTTCGTTATTAAGATTACGTGAAAAGTGGGCTTTTTAAGATTACGCACAGAATGGGTGGCGTCTAGTGACTCCGCAGGTTCGTCCCCACGTGCTATGCTGGCAGGCTATGCTGTACCTTCAATAACAGGCTGGACTATCACAAAATTGCTTGAGAGTATGGCCATGGTGGATCCCCATGCCAGAGTCTGACAATGTTGGACTCTTGCAGGCTGAAAGAGACTCTCCCCAGAGCATAGCTAGACTCTTGAGCCATTTTGGGTGAGTCAAGGCTCTAAACGAAGGTCCAGCATAGCCTGACTATCACTGAAGGGTTTGACTTTGGTATGTGAGTGCTTTTGGCGACAAAGCCAGCGTCTATTTGCCTGGGTGAAGTGTTAATAGTTTTATATGGTCAGACAGAACTGCATTGAGGCTATTGCATAGGATATTTTGAATAAGTTTATAGGTCAACATCATGTGATATAAAGATATAATGTTGCATATCATCGTGTTGGAGAACAGTGTAGGCTAGAAACTATATGTGACCCGTTTTAACGAAATGGGTCGGAAGTCGCACCTTTAAGAGCCTAGATATGGGCATTTAAAGTAGCATAGTGTGGAAAAAATATTATTTTTGAAAAATGAGTTTTTGACATTTTTCTAACATATGAATAGTTATCTTCTGGCAAACTAAGTTAAAAAACAATTTTCTAACCCCATTTACCCCAAAATAATGGCCATGTGATTTACAATTGTATTGTATGATATAGTTGATATCTAATTTAAATGTTAATTGTCTCATTTTAATTAAATTCCATTTAAATCAACAAAAAAGTATCAAAAATATTGCCTAAAAGTGAATATTGGGCAATATACCACTTGTCATATATCAAATGAAAGCTCTTGATGAGCTGTACACGAATCCAGCAATATCAGAACATTTTATATCTGCGACTTCCGACCCATTTCGTTAAAACGGGTCACATATAGTGATCATGTATTCTACACTAGTGCTGAGGTCACAGCCAATAAATTGCCATACCATACAACTACTTCATTGTCATTTGTCTAAATAGATTCTGATGTTATGGCTGTGTCTCATGAACTTGGGCCAATGTTCTCGTCTCTGACCGGGTGCCATCTCTGACCGGGTGCCATCTCTGATCGGCCTGAATGGAAACATGTTTTTTTGAGGGTAGAATTTGGCTGAAAAGGTTAATGGATGGTATAACTCTTTAAAGTAGTAATTAGTTGCCCATTTCTATCATCATATGCCCTGAATAACCCGTTTTTATTCAGGCCGGTCAGAGATGGCACCCGGTCAGAGATGGCACCCGGTCAGAGATGGCACCCGGTCAGAGACGAAAACATTATCACAAGTTCGTGAAACAGAGCCTTATATAGTATCAACCTTGTCAGGTGAATCCCCTGCTTTGCCACTTTGTCTTAAATGTATCATCATTGTTTTGTCATCTGCTGATATTGTAAGTAAGTAGTTTCAGCAACATCCAGGTCAATGGCAGGCCCATCACCGACATTAGAATAGGTGTGGACCACCAAATTCGACAGGGCGACATGGGCTTTTTTAGGCTTAGTAACATGCGACATGAGGAATATAACAGATAGTATTGTAACAGGTCAGTGAAAACGTCGAGCCCCACGGGGAGTCGAACCCCGGTCCCTACGCTCCGGAGTTGAGAATGCTACCGCTGCACCACAGGGCCAGCTGCTTCTCACTGCTCTGCTACGGTACTTGAGCTACCACAGGCGGGCAATGCGCTCTCCACGCACGCTCAGGCTTCCCCGAGCGATACGTGCCCGCTACATTACTCCCCTTCAGACTTTTGCTAGGTCCCACGAGGCCACGAAGACCACCTAGCAGAAGCTGAACAAGCCCAAGCACCACAACCCAGGTTTTGAATCCTGGTCACGGCACCAGTGTAACAGGTCAGTGAAAACATCGAGCCCCACGGGGAGTCGAACCCCGGTCCCTCCGCTCCGGAGTTGAGAATGCTACCGCTGCACCACAGGGCCAGCTGCTTCTCACTGCTCTGCTACGGTACTTGAGCTACCACAGGCGGGCAATGCGCTCTCCACGCACGCTCAGGCTTCCCCGAGCGATACGTGCCCGCTACAGTATCATGGGACATGGTCATTTCTTAAAATCGACATGGTGACATGGCTATTTCTTAAAATTGACAGGGTGACATGGCCAGATCGACAGGGGAAATTGGGGCCCGCCATCCAGACCCCCATTAGAGGTATATATGCTGAGTTCATTAACTGATAAAAATCAGGTATAGAAGAATAATGAGAAGATATTCAGTGGGTTGACTGCTGTAATGTGGAGTGTGGGAATTGAACCAGGAAGTTGGAAGGTGGAAAGCCCAAGATGTGTTCACCACGGTGTATAGTCCCAATATGGGACTGTAAGTAGCAGCCTGCACTGGTAATCATTATGCTCAGTCATGGCTAACAACTTAGTCAGAAGTGATTAACCCAGTTAGTCATTTTCTGGCTCCCCATACGCCCAAGTCAGATAAGTCAATACCGACTAACCCAGATTAGTATTTTCCTTTTTCCAGTCCCTTTGCCTCCCCTGCCTTCCTGTCTGCCTGACCGAAGGCTTAAAAACTGTCTCTATGAATTGAATGAGAAATTGAATTTCATGAATTGTTTCTTCATTGAATTGGTTTACAGCATTCTCCTACTGCCTGTGGAGGTGCTAAATAATGTTCCCCAGCCGTGATATTGCACATTTACTTTTTGTGTCTGGACTACATCCTAGTTGGCAAACTATGGTTGATTCAACGTTGATTTAAAGGCGCACTGAACCAACAACGTCATTTGCGTACAAAACTCGGCAGGGTTAGGTTCTGGGTTCAGTGCGCCTTTAACGGTTTATATAGGGTTGTCCTTTGGTTGATATTTTTGAAGTCATCAATGTTGATAATTCATCAGTGATTCAATGTTGATATGGCCATATGATCATGAACAATGAATCAATTAATCACTGGTCATTAACCATTGAGGCACAATTTGATATTCAGTACATATTGTCATGTTATCAACCTAAATGCAGTATTCTGCAGTAATTTTTTGCATGTTCACCATCACCACGGACCCTTCAACAAAAACACCCAAGGGTCCCTTCCCTTTAACATTTTCTCAAGACTGCATTGCAATTTTCACCAAGATTTGTCCATAGTTCAAACAATTCTTAAAATATTTTTAAACAGGGATTATTTGAGATGAAAATATACAACAGGACTAGAGTCCCAACTCGGTTTCATTGTGGCATTTTATCATTGATATGAACCTACAGTTTTGGCATGAGTCTGCCTTCATTGGACTTTCTAAAAATCTCAATACGTTTCTTTTGGGATAAACTGCTGGCCTGTGAACCTTTTTTTTTTGGTTAAAACATATGTTCAAGCAATCTGTCAAAAATTAGCTACACATTGAACAATATTTGGAAACTGGAATTACCGGTATTCAACGATCTATATCTAAAGTTGTCCTACTGCCAGAGGGGGATTATTTGTTGAGACTTTATTTCAGTGCTTTCTTGAAGTTGCAATTAGGAATTAATACTCTAATTTGGCTTACATTCAATCAGAGACTATGAATTGCCATATATAATAATAATCTTTTATTGACAACAAAGGAGGTCATTACTGACCTATGTGTCATACATTCAGCATATGTTTCTACTCTACAGCTAAGTACTACATATCTACATATATCTACTAGTTTTAGCACAATAATATAACATAATATACAGTTATAAAGTATAAAAAACACCCACTCACACACATATACACACATTCATAGTCATACATACTAGAAAATACAGACATGGCATACATACCCAGATGTGGGTTCTGAGAATACTTCCTCTTTACAGTTACATGAAATAGTATACATTTTTACTTTGAATTAAACCTGCTGTCGTTGCGTAAATGCATTGCATACAAACTTGGCAAGTGCCTTTATAACAACAGCATCGCTAGTTTTCATTACTGAGATAAATTTATCTAGGTTTGACATTTCTTGGTAGTTATGTATCGTATCACTTATAGTTGTCATAAAATGTTCTCTTGGTACACTATGAAAGTCACATGCTGTCAGGAGATGTATCTCATCATCTATAGCACCACTACAACAATATAAACATATCCTGTCACAAACAGGCTTTGGAGGCCTACAGTATGTACAATATATTTACCTGACCCATGACAGTTCTGTAAAACCAATTTAAGTCATCCACAATGAACGTCCTTCCCCCTTCTCCCCTACCCCCTGCCAGTGCCACAGTGAATGCCACAAAGTTGAAATATAGATATTATTAATAGACATTAGAGAAAACTTTCTCTCTATCTCTATTCTTAGTGGACATTTCTGTGTGGTGTGCCCATGATATGTATATTTATACAGGACCTCTTTTGAATCTTCTCCCAGTCCCCCTAATTAAAGCCAATAAATGACTGCCCTGTATTTAATGCGGGCCTTGATCCACTACCACAAAATACACCCAATACCCACCCCGCCAATCACCCCAACTCATTATATATCCTCTCATTCTAGTCACACCACATCTGTCAAGCATCTTTGCTTCTGGCCCTGGCTTCCCTAGGTCACCATCTGGGATCAACACAGGGTGCCAGTGTTGTGCCTCATTCTGGAGAGGGAATCCCTCAGTCAAAGGGGGAACCCCCACTGCAGAAGCCACATGTAAACAACACAACCCACTCAAAAACCTCTTCATTTCTGCTTCAAACCACCAAGTATTGTCCATTACTAAGTAAGTACCAGTCTGTCCTGTTCCAGTGCAAGTCGAGATTAGCCAAAACTAGCTCAGAAATGCATAGTTGCTGTATCGCTTGTCGTTTCACGGCCGGTGGTCTGATCGGGCCCATATTCGGATAGCCGCCCGCCCGCGTCAAGAGCCGGGCGCCCTGCGAATTTCAGGCCTCTATCTCAATTTAAGGGCCACATAGTACTCTAATGCACTTTACTACCATGCCCTGTGACCTGGCACCAGGCACATGGCTACAATATTTAGATTTAAGTCACAACAATGTATACAGAGTTCCTTGTACTTTGTTAGACATGAATCGAAATTTGGTTTTAAACCTCACCTATAATCACATGTCCATCTTTCACTGTAACCTGACAACCTATTCTGGGAATTCTTTAGATCTTAGTCACAATGAGATGGATAAAGTCGGTTGTAACTTTCGATATGGAAGTATCTTTGCATCAGAGTCAAATCAGAGTAATACAAATTTTGAAAATAATTTTTACCCGGCATTCTTGAATCTTAGTTATAACATCTTCAAAACAGTACCCTCTGAATTAGCCAAGCATAGCTTTGATAGCCTAGACATGAGTTATAACGCAATAGAATCTATAGAGTGTGACCCATCACTTCTCTATGCATATTCCCTAAATCTAAATCACAATAGATTGGGTGCAATACCATGTATATTATCAACGCTATATAACACTAGACATTTGTACCTAAATGATAATCGCATCAAAGCAGTTCCTCCATTCTGCCTCTATAACATAAGCAGCCTTGAATCTCTTCATTTAGACTCAAATGAAATATCGACGCTTGTTAATCACTCATTCTCTGAACTTGGTAAATTGGCCAATATTTCAATCAGAAATAACAAAATAAGTATAATAGAATCTGATATTTTTAGAGATTGCCATCGTCTGAATGAGGTTCATTTAGAGAACAATAGTTTGGAGACTCTAGACTCATGGCCACGTATACATAATAATATGCAGAGCTTTGCACCCCCTAAATTATATTTTTCAAACAATAGATTGTCAACCTTTTCCAATTTTGCTAAATCACCATTTGCCTCATGCCTCAGTCTACAACACGACTCTAATAGTCTCTTCTATATGGGTGGTAATAACATACATCACATGATGGACGTATTCAATGGCTGGAATCTTAAAGTTGATAATGGTGATGAAATTAATAGTTGTTTGGCGCTGTTTGACTTTCGTAACAATCCACTTACCTGTGACTGCATAGATTATGACATTTACAGAACTATTCATGATAACAAATCAGCCCGCATGTTAAAAGGCCTTAGATGTAACGAGCCTGCTGTTTTGAAAGGTTTCGATCTTTCATCTATACCCCAGGACAGGGTAACCTGTACAATAGCTGTGAACTGTCCAGAAGGATGTTTGTGTCATGATAATCCATATTTCAGAAATCTCAGTGTGATCTGTACTGGATATAAAGAATCAGATCTCCCTGTTGAACTGCCTGGCATTACAAGCTATTCATATTATCTGAAGTGGACAAGGACAGCACTTGAGACGGTTTCTTACAGATCCTACTTTACCCGCGTATCTGAAGCTATATTCAGTAATAATGTGATAAGAAGTGTGACCTTAGGTGCTCTCTTGTCCCTTGGCAATGTATCCAAACTGTATCTTGACCAGAACTCAATGAAACACTTTCCTGATAACATTTCATCTGTTGCATTAAGGCCTGATGTAAAGCTAAAGCTTGGTAACAATCCCTGGGTGTGTGACTGTAAGGCAGTGGCCATGAAGGAGTGGCTCATCAGAAATCATCGACATATTCTTGACTTGACTAATGTTAGATGTTTCTTGCCGCCAAATACGCGAGGCAAGCAGATGATTGAAGTTGACAATTCTGTAATGTGCTCTCCGCTCTCAAAAACTACTCCTGTCATAGCAATCCTGGGAGGAACTATAGCATTTCTGATGATTTGCCTGCCTCTTCTTTGTGTAATAAAAGTAAAACGTGGTGTTAGGATTCACAAGAAAAGGGACTGGGAGTTTAGGGGTGAGGCAGTGGAGGAAGGAGACAATGACAAAGAGTTTGATGTGTTTGTAAGCTATGCTAATGAAGACGAGGAGTATGTAGGAGAGTACCTGATCCCTGAGTTAGAGAGACGTGGCTTTAAAGTGTGTTTTCACCGTGTTCACTTCCTTGCTGAGAAGAACATCATTGATAACATATGTGAATGTATCGGCAAGAGTAAGAAGATGCTTGCCTTCTACTCAATGAACTACAAGCAGAGTGACTTTGGTATGTATGAGTTCACGATGGCCATGCAGTTAGACATTGAGAATGGTACCAATAACCTCATAACAATCAAAGATACTCATCTAGATGTAGAAGAACTTCAGATCTCCCATTCTACTTATTTCCGGACGACCTCATACGTTATTAAAGAAGAACCTACCTTCTGGAGAAATTTACTGTACGCCCTGCCCAAATACAAACTGGGTGTATTGGCTGATGGGCAGGAGGAGGAGGAGGAGGAGGAGGAGGAGGAGGAGGAGGAGGAGGACCGGGTGTAGTGTTAGTGCAGAAGGAACACACAGGCAAATATGCAACAAGGGACGAACCTGCGGAGTCACTAGACGAGGCCCATTCTGTGCGTAATTTTAAATCCCCACTTCTGGCGTAATCTTAAAGTCTTAATAGTACTCACCATTCACACACAGAAAAGTGAGCGTCATTGTCGCTAAAACTACCCTCACCCGAGGGTCAGGCTCAGGTGAGGGTAGTTTTAGCGACAATGACGCTCACTTTTCTGAGGGTGTTATTAAAGAAGGAAAAAAAAGGAAAAGAAGAACAGGCGTTGGAGGGCAAAGCCCCCCTATCAACATCAGACCCCATCCATATTAGGACTAGATTGAGTTGCGTTATTAAGATTACGGGAAAAGTGGGGTTTCGTTATTAAGATTACGTGAAAAGTGGGCTTTTTAAGATTACGCACAGAATGGGTGGCGTCTAGTGACTCCGCAGGTTCGTCCCCACGTGCTATGCTGGCAGGCTATGCTGTACCTTCAATAACAGGCTGGACTATCACAAAATTGCTTGAGAGTATGGCCATGGTGGATCCCCATGCCAGAGTTTGACAATGTTGGACTCTTGCAGGCTGAAAGAGACTCTCCCCAGAGCATAGCTAGACTCTTGAGCCATTTTGGGTGAGTCAAGGCTCTAAACGAAGGTCCAGCATAGCCTGACTATCACTGAAGGGTTTGACTTTGGTATGTGAGTGCTTTTGGCGACAAAGCCAGCGTCTATTTGCCTGGGTGAAGTGTTTATAGTTTTATATGGTCAGACAGAACTGCATTGAGGCTATTGCATAGGATATTTTGAATAAGTTTATAGGTCAACATCATGTGATATAAAGATATAATGTTGCATATCATCGTGTTGGAGAACAGTGTAGGCTAGAAACTATATGTGACCCGTTTTAACGAAATGGGTCGGAAGTCGCACCTTTAAGAGCCTAGATATGGGCATTTAAAGTAGCATAGTGTGGAAAAAATATTATTTTTGAAAAATGAGTTTTTGACATTTTTCTAACATATGAATAGTTATCTTCTGGCAAACTAAGTTAAAAAACAATTTTCTAACCCCATTTACCCCAAAATAATGGCCATGTGATTTACAATTGTATTGTATGATATAGTTGATATCTAATTTAAATGTTAATTGTCTCATTTTAATTAAATTCCATTTAAATCAACAAAAAAGTATCAAAAATATTGCCTAAAAGTGAATATTGGGCAATATACCACTTGTCATATATCAAATGAAAGCTCTTGATGAGCTGTACACGAATCCAGCAATATCAGAACATTTTATATCTGCGACTTCCGACCCATTTCGTTAAAACGGGTCACATATAGTGATCATGTATTCTACACTAGTGCTGAGGTCACAGCCAATAAATTGCCATACCATACAACTACTTCATTGTCATTTGTCTAAATAGATTCTGATGTTATGGCTGTGTCTCATGAACTTGGGCCAATGTTCTCGTCTCTGACCGGGTGCCATCTCTGACCGGGTGCCATCTCTGATCGGCCTGAATGGAAACATGTTTTTTTGAGGGTAGAATTTGGCTGAAAAGGTTAATGGATGGTATAACTCTTTAAAGTAGTAATTAGTTGCCCATTTCTATCATCATATGCCCTGAATAACCCGTTTTTATTCAGGCCGGTCAGAGATGGCACCCGGTCAGAGATGGCACCCGGTCAGAGATGGCACCCGGTCAGAGACGAAAACATTATCACAAGTTCGTGAAACAGAGCCTTATATAGTATCAACCTTGTCAGGTGAATCCCCTGCTTTGCCACTTTGTCTTAAATGTATCATCATTGTTTTGTCATCTGCTGATATTGTAAGTAAGTAGTTTCAGCAACATCCAGGTCAATGGCAGGCCCATCACCGACATTAGAATAGGTGTGGACCACCAAATTCGACAGGGCGACATGGGCTTTTTTAGGCTTAGTAACATGCGACATGAGGAATATAACAGATAGTATTGTAACAGGTCAGTGAAAACGTCGAGCCCCACGGGGAGTCGAACCCCGGTCCCTACGCTCCGGAGTTGAGAATGCTACCGCTGCACCACAGGGCCAGCTGCTTCTCACTGCTCTGCTACGGTACTTGAGCTACCACAGGCGGGCAATGCGCTCTCCACGCACGCTCAGGCTTCCCCGAGCGATACGTGCCCGCTACATTACTCCCCTTCAGACTTTTGCTAGGTCCCACGAGGCCACGAAGACCACCTAGCAGAAGCTGAACAAGCCCAAGCACCACAACCCAGGTTTTGAATCCTGGTCACGGCACCAGTGTAACAGGTCAGTGAAAACATCGAGCCCCACGGGGAGTCGAACCCCGGTCCCTCCGCTCCGGAGTTGAGAATGCTACCGCTGCACCACAGGGCCAGCTGCTTCTCACTGCTCTGCTACGGTACTTGAGCTACCACAGGCGGGCAATGCGCTCTCCACGCACGCTCAGGCTTCCCCGAGCGATACGTGCCCGCTACAGTATCATGGGACATGGTCATTTCTTAAAATCGACATGGTGACATGGCTATTTCTTAAAATTGACAGGGTGACATGGCCAGATCGACAGGGGAAATTGGGGCCCGCCATCCAGACCCCCATTAGAGGTATATATGCTGAGTTCATTAACTGATAAAAATCAGGTATAGAAGAATAATGAGAAGATATTCAGTGGGTTGACTGCTGTAATGTGGAGTGTGGGAATTGAACCAGGAAGTTGGAAGGTGGAAAGCCCAAGATGTGTTCACCACGGTGTATAGTCCCAATATGGGACTGTAAGTAGCAGCCTGCACTGGTAATCATTATGCTCAGTCATGGCTAACAACTTAGTCAGAAGTGATTAACCCAGTTAGTCATTTTCTGGCTCCCCATACGCCCAAGTCAGATAAGTCAATACCGACTAACCCAGATTAGTATTTTCCTTTTTCCAGTCCCTTTGCCTCCCCTGCCTTCCTGTCTGCCTGACCGAAGGCTTAAAAACTGTCTCTATGAATTGAATGAGAAATTGAATTTCATGAATTGTTTCTTCATTGAATTGGTTTACAGCATTCTCCTACTGCCTGTGGAGGTGCTAAATAATGTTCCCCAGCCGTGATATTGCACATTTACTTTTTGTGTCTGGACTACATCCTAGTTGGCAAACTATGGTTGATTCAACGTTGATTTAAAGGCGCACTGAACCAACAACGTCATTTGCGTACAAAACTCGGCAGGGTTAGGTTCTGGGTTCAGTGCGCCTTTAACGGTTTATATAGGGTTGTCCTTTGGTTGATATTTTTGAAGTCATCAATGTTGATAATTCATCAGTGATTCAATGTTGATATGGCCATATGATCATGAACAATGAATCAATTAATCACTGGTCATTAACCATTGAGGCACAATTTGATATTCAGTACATATTGTCATGTTATCAACCTAAATGCAGTATTCTGCAGTAATTTTTTGCATGTTCACCATCACCACGGACCCTTCAACAAAAACACCCAAGGGTCCCTTCCCTTTAACATTTTCTCAAGACTGCATTGCAATTTTCACCAAGATTTGTCCATAGTTCAAACAATTCTTAAAATATTTTTAAACAGGGATTATTTGAGATGAAAATATACAACAGGACTAGAGTCCCAACTCGGTTTCATTGTGGCATTTTATCATTGATATGAACCTACAGTTTTGGCATGAGTCTGCCTTCATTGGACTTTCTAAAAATCTCAATACGTTTCTTTTGGGATAAACTGCTGGCCTGTGAACCTTTTTTTTTTGGTTAAAACATATGTTCAAGCAATCTGTCAAAAATTAGCTACACATTGAACAATATTTGGAAACTGGAATTACCGGTATTCAACGATCTATATCTAAAGTTGTCCTACTGCCAGAGGGGGATTATTTGTTGAGACTTTATTTCAGTGCTTTCTTGAAGTTGCAATTAGGAATTAATACTCTAATTTGGCTTACATTCAATCAGAGACTATGAATTGCCATATATAATAATAATCTTTTATTGACAACAAAGGAGGTCATTACTGACCTATGTGTCATACATTCAGCATATGTTTCTACTCTACAGCTAAGTACTACATATCTACATATATCTACTAGTTTTAGCACAATAATATAACATAATATACAGTTATAAAGTATAAAAAACACCCACTCACACACATATACACACATTCATAGTCATACATACTAGAAAATACAGACATGGCATACATACCCAGATGTGGGTTCTGAGAATACTTCCTCTTTACAGTTACATGAAATAGTATACATTTTTACTTTGAATTAAACCTGCTGTCGTTGCGTAAATGCATTGCATACAAACTTGGCAAGTGCCTTTATAACAACAGCATCGCTAGTTTTCATTACTGAGATAAATTTATCTAGGTTTGACATTTCTTGGTAGTTATGTATCGTATCACTTATAGTTGTCATAAAATGTTCTCTTGGTACACTATGAAAGTCACATGCTGTCAGGAGATGTATCTCATCATCTATAGCACCACTACAACAATATAAACATATCCTGTCACAAACAGGCTTTGGAGGCCTACAGTATGTACAATATATTTACCTGACCCATGACAGTTCTGTAAAACCAATTTAAGTCATCCACAATGAACGTCCTTCCCCCTTCTCCCCTACCCCCTGCCAGTGCCACAGTGAATGCCACAAAGTTGAAATATAGATATTATTAATAGACATTAGAGAAAACTTTCTCTCTATCTCTATTCTTAGTGGACATTTCTGTGTGGTGTGCCCATGATATGTATATTTATACAGGACCTCTTTTGAATCTTCTCCCAGTCCCCCTAATTAAAGCCAATAAATGACTGCCCTGTATTTAATGCGGGCCTTGATCCACTACCACAAAATACACCCAATACCCACCCCGCCAATCACCCCAACTCATTATATATCCTCTCATTCTAGTCACACCACATCTGTCAAGCATCTTTGCTTCTGGCCCTGGCTTCCCTAGGTCACCATCTGGGATCAACACAGGGTGCCAGTGTTGTGCCTCATTCTGGAGAGGGAATCCCTCAGTCAAAGGGGGAACCCCCACTGCAGAAGCCACATGTAAACAACACAACCCACTCAAAAACCTCTTCATTTCTGCTTCAAACCACCAAGTATTGTCCATTACTAAGTAAGTACCAGTCTGTCCTGTTCCAGTGCAAGTCGAGATTAGCCAAAACTAGCTCAGAAATGCATAGTTGCTGTATCGCTTGTCGTTTCACGGCCGGTGGTCTGATCGGGCCCATATTCGGATAGCCGCCCGCCCGCGTCAAGAGCCGGGCGCCCTGCGAATTTCAGGCCTCTATCTCAATTTAAGGGCCACATAGTACTCTAATGCACTTTACTACCATGCCCTGTGACCTGGCACCAGGCACATGGCTACAATATTTAGATTTAAGTCACAACAATGTATACAGAGTTCCTTGTACTTTGTTAGACATGAATCGAAATTTGGTTTTAAACCTCACCTATAATCACATGTCCATCTTTCACTGTAACCTGACAACCTATTCTGGGAATTCTTTAGATCTTAGTCACAATGAGATGGATAAAGTCGGTTGTAACTTTCGATATGGAAGTATCTTTGCATCAGAGTCAAATCAGAGTAATACAAATTTTGAAAATAATTTTTACCCGGCATTCTTGAATCTTAGTTATAACATCTTCAAAACAGTACCCTCTGAATTAGCCAAGCATAGCTTTGATAGCCTAGACATGAGTTATAACGCAATAGAATCTATAGAGTGTGACCCATCACTTCTCTATGCATATTCCCTAAATCTAAATCACAATAGATTGGGTGCAATGCCATGTATATTATCAACCCTATATGACACTACACATTTGTACCTAAATGATAATCGCATCAAAGCAGTTCCTCCATTCTGCCTCTATAACATAAGCAGCCTTGAATCTCTTCATTTAGACTCAAATGAAATATCGACGCTTGTTAATCACTCATTCTCTGAACTTGGTAAATTGGCCAATATTTCAATCAGAAATAACAAAATAAGTATAATAGAATCTGATATTTTTAGAGATTGCCATCGTCTGAATGAGGTTCATTTAGAGAACAATAGTTTGGAGACTCTAGACTCATGGCCACGTATACATAATAATATGCAGAGCTTTGCACCCCCTAAATTATATTTTTCAAACAATAGATTGTCAACCTTTTCCAATTTTGCTAAATCACCATTTGCCTCATGCCTCAGTCTACAACACGACTCTAATAGTCTCTTCTATATGGGTGGTAATAACATACATCACATGATGGACGTATTCAATGGCTGGAATCTTAAAGTTGATAATGGTGATGAAATTAATAGTTGTTTGGCGCTGTTTGACTTTCGTAACAATCCACTTACCTGTGACTGCATAGATTATGACATTTACAGAACTATTCATGATAACAAATCAGCCCGCATGTTAAAAGGCCTTAGATGTAACGAGCCTGCTGTTTTGAAAGGTTTCGATCTTTCATCTATACCCCAGGACAGGGTAACCTGTACAATAGCTGTGAACTGTCCAGAAGGATGTTTGTGTCATGATAATCCATATTTCAGAAATCTCAGTGTGATCTGTACTGGATATAAAGAATCAGATCTCCCTGTTGAACTGCCTGGCATTACAAGCTATTCATATTATCTGAAGTGGACAAGGACAGCACTTGAGACGGTTTCTTACAGATCCTACTTCACCCGCGTATCTGAAGCTATATTCAGTAATAATGTGATACGAAGTGTGACCTTAGGTGCTCTCTTGTCCCTTGGCAATGTATCCAAACTGTATCTTGACCAGAACTCAATGAAACACTTTCCTGATAACATTTCATCTATTGCATTAAGGCCTGATGTGAAGCTAAAGCTTGGTAACAATCCCTGGGTGTGTGACTGTAAGGCAGTGGCCATGAAGGAGTGGCTCATCAGAAATCATCGACATATTCTTGACTTGACTAATGTTAGATGTTTCTTGCCGCCAAATACGCGAGGCAAGCAGATGATTGAAGTTGACAATTCTGTAAGGTGCTCTCCTCTCTCAAAAACTACTCCTGTCATAGCAATCCTGGGAGGAACTATAGCATTTCTGATGATTTGCCTGCCTCTTCTTTGTGTAATAAAAGTAAAAAGTGGTGTTAGGATTCACAAGAAAAGGGACTGGGAGGTTAGGGGTGAGGCAGTGGAGGAAGGGGACAATGACAAAGAGTTTGATGTGTTTGTAAGCTATGCTAATGAAGACGAGGAGTATGTAGGAGAGTACCTGATCCCTGAGTTAGAGAGACGTGGCTTTAAAGTGTGTTTTCACCGGGTTCACTTCCTTGCTGGGAAGAACATCATTGATAACATATGTGAATGTATCGCCAAGAGTAAGAAGATGCTTGCCTTCTACTCAATGAACTACAAGCAGAGCGACTTTGGTATGTATGAGTTCACGATGGCCATGCAGTTAGACATTGAGAATGGTACCAATAACCTAATAACAATCAAAGATACTCATCTAGATGTAGAAGAACTTCAGATCTCCCATTCTACTTATTTCCGGACGACCTCATACGTTATTAAAGAAGAACCTACCTTCTGGAGAAATTTACTGTACGCCCTGCCCAAATACAAACTGGGTGTATTAGCTGATGGGCAGGAGGAGGAGGAGGAGGAGGAGGAGGAGGAGGAGGAGGAGGAGGAGGAGGAGGAGGAGGACCAGGTGTAGTGTTAGTGCAGAAGGAACACACAGGCAAATATGCAACAAGGGACGAACCTGCTGTGCGTAATCTTAAATCCCCACTTCTGGCGTAATCTCAAAGTCTTAATAGTACTCACCATTCACACACAGAAACGTGAGCATCATTGTCGCTAAAACTACCCTCACCTGAGAATCAGGCAGTGCCTGACCCTCAGGTGAGGGTAGTTTTAGCGACAATGACGCTCACTTTTCTGAGGGTGTTATTAAAGAAGGGAAAAAAAGGAAAAGAAGAACGGGCGTTGGAGGGTAAAGCCCCCCTATCAACATCAGACTCCATCCATATTAGGACTAGATTGAGTTGCGTTATTAAGATTACGGGAAAAGTGGGATTTTGTTATTAAGATTACGTGAAAAATGGGCTTTTTAAGATTACGCACAGAATGGGCGCCGTCTAGTGACTCCGCAGGTTCGTCCCCACGTGCTATGCTGGCAGGCTATGCTGTACCTTCAATAACAGGCTGGACTATCACAAAATTGCTTGAGAGTATGGCCATGGTGGAGCCTCATGCCAGAGTCTGACAATGTTGGACTCTTGCAGGCTGAAAGAGACTCTCCCCAGAGCATAGCTAGACCCTTGGGCCATTTTGGGTGAGTCAAGGCTCTAAATGAAGGTCCAGCATAGCCTTACTATCACTTAAGGGTTTGACTTTGGTATGTGAGTGCTTTTGGCGACAAAGCCAGCGTCTATTTGCCTGGGTTTATATGGTCAGACAGAACTGCATTGAGGCTATTGCATAGGATATTTTGAATAAGTAATAGGTCAACATTTAACCAATAATGAATGGATATCAGGCACGAGGGATTGTATATCGTAGGATATCGGGCAAGAGGCGCGTAGCGCCGAGTGCCCGATATCCATACGATATACATCCCGAGTGCCTGATATCCATTCATTATTAGGTTTATTATACGATTTATTGATTCAAATGTCCTTATTTACCTTTAAAACGTCCTAATTTCGCCATTTTGAAGGATTATTGACTGGATATCACTCGTACAGCAGTAGCGCCATGTTGATTTTGACATCCTACCAACCTGCTCGCTGATTGGTGGAGTTAAAACGGGACAGCCAATGAGAGGACGCGATACAAAAAGGCTTTGGTACCTGAGCGCGGGGCGCATTCGTTAGATAGACTAGAGCCTAACCAGCGTTTCCCCTCCTTTGTACCATGTCTGCTGTGGCCGAGCGGTTAGCGCTTATGGCTCGCACGCCAGAGGTCCCCGGTTCAAGCCTGAGAGAGGTCGGGTGGAAACGAACCTTTTTCAAAATGCCTATTTCTATGTGAAAAAAAGTCCCTTGAATTATTTTAACGAAAGGCTAAGTAAAGTCCAACTTCTACCTTTATAGTAAAAAAGAAATTAGAAAAAAATTTGGATTTTCAAAGAAACTATACCAAAAAATGCCTTTTCTTCTGTAACTCGGTAAATAATGGTCCTACAGGGCTCGAAATCCGCCTGTAGACTCCTTGTTTCGCCACCCACCTCTACCAGCGCCTTCACGGCGTGGTGGTTAGCACATCGGACTTCAAGTCTTGATGTAGCGTGTTCGAGTCTCCATAGATCCTCGGATTTTATGGGGGACGAAATTTCGGAATTGCTCAGGACCACCGGAAACGGGATGATATCCCCCGGAAACGTGCTGATATCCACCGGAAGGGTGCCGATATCACTAGATATCAGCACGGGGATATCACAGAAAAAGCACGATGAGTGGCCCGATCGTATAATAACATGTGATATGAAGATATAATGTTGCATATCATTGTGTTGGAGAACAGTGTAAGCTAGAAACTATATAGTGATCATGTATTCTACACTAGTGCTTAGGTCACAGCCAATAAATCGTCATATCATACAACTACTTCATTGTCATTTGTCTAAATATATTCTGATGTTATGGCTGTGTCTCACGAACTTGGGCCAATGTTCTCGTCTCTGACCGGGTGCCATCTCTGACCGGGTGCCATCTCTGATCGGCCTGAATGGAAACGTGTTTTTTTTAGGGTAGAATTTGGCTGAAAAGGTTTATGGATGTTTATGAACTCTTTAAAGTAGTAATTAGCTGCCCATTTCTATCATCATATGCCCTGAATAACCTGTTTTTATTCAGGCCGGTCAGAGATGGCACCCGGTCAGAGATGGCACCCGGTCAGAGATGGCACCCGGTCAGAGATGGCACCCGGTCAGAGATGGCACCCGGTCAGAGACGAAAACATTATCACAAGTTCGTGAAACAGAGCCTTATATAGTATCAACCTTGTCAGGTGAATCCCCTGCTTTGCCACTTTGTCTTAAATGTATCATCATTGCTGTGTCATCTGCTGATGTTGTAAGTAAGTAGTTTCAGCAACATCCAGGTCAACGGCAGGCCCATCACCGACATTAGAATAGGTGTGGACCACCAAATTCGACACAGCGACATGGGCTTTTTTAGGCTTAGTAACATGTGACATGAGGAATATGACAGATAGTATCATGGGACATGGTCATTTCTTAAAATCGACATGGTGACATGGCTATTTCTTAAAATTGACAGGGTGACATGGCCAGATCGACAAGGGAAATTGGGGCCCGCCATCCAGACCCCCATTAGAGGTATATATGCTGAGTTCATTAACTGATAAAAATCAGGTATAGAAGAATAAAGAATAACTGCTGTGATGTGGAGTATGGGTGTTGAACCAGGAAGTAGGAAGGTGGAAATCCCAAGATGTGTTCACCACGGTGTATAGTCCCAATATGGGACTGTAAGTAGCGCACACACGGGAAAGCTCTCCTAGGTGAGAGGACAAACGTTTAGACCGTTATCTTACTAAGACTATAAAAGGCTAAGACTTCTCAAACCAAATCGTAAAATTCTCTGGCAGGGTTGTTGAGTTTATATAACACCTCAGTTATATTTAGAATCCCCCAAACAGAATCCACCACATGCAGGCATATACCAGCCCTGTGAGCCTGTATTCCCCAGCACCAGTACCCCATGTATAAAGGCTCAGGCAACCAACAAATAGTTTGCTTGTTGTTCCTTACCAGCAGTCCTCTGGTCTAAACAAGTTGCACTGGTGTGATCAGTAGTTGCACTCTGCCAGTGGTATAGTATTGAGTACTAGTGCTACCCACTAGTGTGCCGACAGAAAACGGTATATGTCTACACCCCCTTGAATAGGCCACATGCTATTGTTTTGGGTAAAAAAAGAACATCTATACACAATGATACCATTGCACAATGTGCAATGGTCTATAGTTTTATCATTCTTTTATAGACTATTTAATTCCAAGCAAAGCCTGATTCATGGTCCTACTACTGAAGTCACCTAGCCAGGACAGCATGATCACCTGGTCTCACTGCTCACTGCACCCTTCACCCATACACTGTAAAAAATGTGTATTAAATTTAAATACATTCAATCAAACATATTGATGGCAAAATCTTTTTTTTTTCCTTTCTGTAAACATGTCCAGGAATATGGCCGCCAGTGATTGGTGAGCTGCAACAGTGAAAAATGGTGTGCGAGGGCAGTTTGGCTAGCCCACTGGTATTATTCTCCTACTCCTTCTACAGGCTCTCGCCTATATACATGTTAGTTGGCAAGAGATTTAATGTATGCAGTAACATGGCATCAACTGTTGATATAGGGTTGTCCTTTGGTTGATATTTTTGAAGTCATCAATGTTAATAATTCATCAGTGATTCAATGTTGATATGGCCATATGATCATGAACAATCAATAACTTTATCACTGGTAATTAACCATTGAGGCACAACTTGATATTCAGTATATTGTCATGTGTGACCAACCTAAATGCAGTATTCTGCTGTTAACACATTCATTGTATTTTTTGCATGTTCACTACATCGTATACCATCACCACGTATCCTTCAACAAAACACCCAAGAGTCCCCTTTAACATTTTTTCTGGACTGCATTGCGATTTTCAAACCTGAGAAATAATTCCTTAAGCACAGTTCCCAGTCATCTGGGAGGGCTACCAGCATTTAAGAAGTTAGATCTCAGTCGGAATTACTTGAAAGATTCTAGAAATCTCAAAACTGCTGGCCAGTGAACCTTTTTTTTGGTTAAAACATATGTTCAAGCGAAAACGGAAATTTATATAAATATTTAAGGTTTGATACTTTGACACCAAGTTCCAAGTATAGCACATCAGTACTGTTGGATTTTTATGTTAAACACATAGTTGGCATGTAAATGTACATATAATATACTATATATAGCAAGTTTTTGCCACTATGATACAGTACATGTACTAAAATCGGCACGTTCAGATTGCTAGTGAGGCTTATAGGATCGGCTGTAACTCAGGGTGCGGTGTGGCATCCTGCTTTGCTGGATGTCTTAATACTTTGTATTTTAAGTGATAACAACTCTGAATCTTTTTTTGATCGACCCTCCGGTGTATTGCATAACACGCACGATGCTCAGACAATTCCCAGACGCTTAGTACACTTGATTCCCACAAGGTGGCGCCCCAGTAGCGGTAGTAGCGTCCGTGAGGGTTTGCCGCCAATACCACGACATCTCCCTTTTTAAGGAGTATTATGTTAAGATATACTTAGAAGTGTTCTTGAAGTGTTCATGACATAATAGTTACTATGAAGTTACTCTCAAGTAAAGATATGTATGTATGTATGTCTCTGGAAATAAGTCAGTTTCATGTTACTCAATGTTCAATGTAATAGTCAATGTTCAAATGCACTAGTCAATGTTCAAACATAATAGACAATGTTCTTTTGTCACTTTAGAATATTTCTGACTTATTAATGTATCTGAAAGAGAATAGTTATTAAACTTCTTCAATCAGTCTCTTGGTCGGGACTCTAGGTCTCGACGACTTCCTTGGTCCCGGATCGGGCAGACGGGGTGTGGCACCTCGATCAGGAGTCGGTGGAGTCGGTGGAGGGACCACTGGAGGTATATCAGTGATCTCCACTGGAGGCACATGATCACTAGGCGGTGTGACCACTCTGGTTAGCATGGTGGTCGGATCAATGTTGTCATTCTGTCCGGGCCCGAGATTTCGTGTCATTCTACGGTTACGTCTCACTAGTCCATTCGGTGTTGAGATTATATAGGATCTCGGCCCAGGGGCTTTTCCTATGACCTTCCCTTCCACTCTTAGGTCGGGTAGCCATGCTCGGTCTCCTGGTGACAGTTCGTCTGCTTCTGTGACTCGGTGGCGTTGGTTGTAGTTCACTGCCATCTGCTTCCGGTATTCCTTCTCCTTCCTTCGAACCAGCGCTGCATCTGGAATGCGTGGTTTAAGTTCATCCGGGTGACACGGCACCAGTGATTTCAGTCTGCGACCAATGTTCAGCTGAGCCGGGGAGAATCCTGACAGTAGAGGGGTGTTGCGATAAGAAATAAGGGCAAGGTACTCATCGTCAGCCTTATTAAGGATCGCTTTGATGGTTTGCACCGCTCTCTCTACTTCTCCATTACTTTGTGCGTATCTTGGAGATGGTGTCATGTGTTCAAATCCGTATTCTGCTGCAAAGTTTTTGAACTCCGCTGATGCGAATTGAGGACCGTTGTCGCTGAACGGTATGTCGGGTATACCTTGATGGAAGAATGCTCTTTTCATCTTCTTCACTGTCTCAGTGGTATCAACATTTTTGCCAACTTGGCACACTTCCACGTCTCTAGAATGGTAGTCTATGATGAGGAGGTACATGGACCCCTTATGGTGGAAAAAGTCTGCCGCTACTCTAGACCACGGTCGTTCTGGGAACTCAGTTCCTTTCATCGGTTCGACACGTTCACGTCTGTACTTTTCACAAATGTTACAATTTTCCACTGTCTTTTCGATGTCTTTGGACATTCCTGGCCACCACACTGATGCGTTGGCATTCTCATGGGTCTTAGTGATGCCCTGATGCCCATCATGTATATGGCGTAAGACGTCAATCCTTAGACTTGCTGGGATGACAAGCTGTTTTCCTCGAAGGAGTAGGCCATCATGAACTGTAAGGTTGCCCTGTTCATTCCAGAACTTAACCAAAGGTCCATAGACATCACTTCTGTTCTCCGGCCACCCATGTTCAATATGGTGTACCACTACCTTCAGGACATCGTCTTTCTTTAGCTCTGACCCTATCTCGTCGAGTCTCTGGTCAGATGATGGTAGACAGACGAGTACTGCTTGCACGTATGCGTCAGATTCCTTACGTAGTTCTTCTTGCTTATGAAGTTCTTCACTCTCCAGCATATTCTCACCAAGAGGCGCTCTTGACAAGGTATCTGCGGTCATTAGACTTTTACCTGGCACGTGACTGACTGTGAAGTCGAACCGCATTAATCTCAGTCGGAATCTTTGGATCCTCACTGGCAGTTCGTCAATCAGTTCGGTTGAGAATAGTGGCACAAGTGGTTTATGGTCAGTCTCCACGTGGACTCGCATACCGATAACTAAGTTACTCCAGTGTTCGAGTGCCCATGTGGTCGCTAATGCGTCCTTCTCAATTTGCGCGTATCGGCATTCAGTCTTTGTCATTGACCTGCTGGCGTATGCAACGGCTTTCAGTCTTCCATCTTTTTGACGTTGTCTCAGAACCGCCCCAAGACCGTAGCTACTTGCGTCTGCTGACACGATCGTTTCACGTTCGGGGTCATACAAAGCGAAGGCTTCGTCTGAAGCTAGTTCCTGTTTCAGTTTCTCAAACGCTTTCTTTTGTGAAAGATCCCAAGTCAATGCAGAATCTTTCTTGAGGAGATCTCTGACTGGTTTGGTGATTTCGGCAAGGTTCGGCAGGAATTTCATCTGTTGATTCACCATGCCGAGGAATCGTCGGACATCTGGGACATCTTTGGGGTCTGGCATCTCTATGATGGCTTTGACCTTTGCTGGATCCTTCCTGATGCCATCGGCATCTATCACCTGGCCAAGGTAGCGAAGCTTGGTTGTGGAGAACTCACACTTGTCTTGGTTTAGAGTGATGCCGCTCTCTTGGAGGCGGTTCAGCACTTTTGCCAAGAGTTCGTCGTGCTCTTGTTTGTCCTTTCCAATCACAAGAATGTCATCCATGTGACACAACACTCCTTGTAGTCCAGTCAGTTCTTTGTCCATCCTCTTCTGGAAGTGTTCAGGAGCAGATGATATACCATAGGGAAGTCTACTGAACATGTACCTTCCGAACGGTGTGATGAATGTCGTCAGCTTTGCACTCTCTTGAGTCAACAGTACCTGGTGGAAGCCAGAATACAGCCCCGCTTGAAATACACGCCAGGGTCTCCTCTACCTTTTTCATCTGGTAGAGTTCACGTCGGACGCCCTGGTTGAGTCTTGTCAAGTCCACACACAGCCGTAGATTCCCGTTTGGTTTATGTACAACCACCATGGGTGCACACCAGTCCGTTTGTTCGTCCACGGGCTCGATAACTCCTGACTTTACTAATGCTGCGATTTCCTGCTCTACCTTTTTCATCAGAGGCTTTGGCACACTGCGTTGAGTATAGAGGCAGAATGGTTTAGCATCGTCTTTGAGTCTCATAGCATATTCACCTTTCAGCTTACCGAGTCCTGTAAAGAGCTTCGGGTAAGCTTTGACCACTTTGTCCTTCGTGTCCAACTTTGGGATTTCACTGTTCACGGCTTTAACCCTATAGGCGCCAGGGATGCTAGGTATCAGTCCTAGTTTCTCAATTGCAGGTTGTCTGAGGAGAAGCGATTTCACGCCTCGCACTACGTAGACGTCTTCGTGGAAGGTAGTGTCTCCGCGACTCAACTGCATACGAGCACATCCTAGCGTCTGTAGCGGATGCTCGCCTGTAGCATACAGCGTCTTTCTTGTTGGTTGGATCTCTCCGTAGGACTTCTTGTAGTATGTATCGGGCATCACCGATATCTCGGCTCCAGAGTCTATGTACCACGATAGAGTATCGGAGCCAGTTCCGAGTTTTATGTACCAGCCTTTGCTTGAACTCGATTTGTCGTCTGGGACGGATTTTGATGAAGCCGCATTTACTTCGCTCATTACGCTGCCGATAAATACGTGCCACACTCCTTCATCGGGTATATCGTCTCCCAACTCTTCCTCTGCGACTTGAGAAATCTACTGCGGGACAATTTTTCTTCCCTTTGAGGTGTTCGGTACCACAGTATCCGCACTTGATTTTGTCACCAGTATTTCTCTTTTTCTCAGTTCTGCTCGGGTCCGGCTTCTTCTTGGCCTTGCTGTGGACTACCTCGATATTGGCACTCTTTGACTCTTGGAGCTCATAGCGCGTAGTCTCCTTTTGGTAGAGTATCTCTACTGTTCTCTCCAGCGTCAGCCCTGCACCGGCATCATAGAGCTTCGACTTTGACGACTAGTCCGTACATGAAAATGTCAATTTATCGCGCACAGCCTGGTCCGTGTAGGTCTGTGGGAATTTGCATTCACCTGCACACTTCTTGACTGTTAGCACCCATGACTCCAGAGTTTGAGATGGTCCCCTTTTGAGGGTGAACCAAAACTTTTCCCTTAGTAGCAGTTGGGGGTCCCTTTTTCCAAAATATTCTGTGTACTTTTGTAGCACAGTATCATAGTTATTTGGGTCCTCAGCTGGTATGGGAACTTGTCCCTGGATTGCATTTGGTTGTTGTGGGAGGAATACAAAACTGTCATAAATGTCTATCCCATCATCCCCAATATGATTCAGTAGGAGTCCCACCTTTTTTTCATTTGGCTCTGTGCTGGAGCCTGTGGCCTTGAGATATATCTCAAACCTTCTCTTCCACAGAGACCATGAATATGATGGGTTGCCCCTCTCAATTCTGAGGGTGTCTGGTGGTTTTACACTGTTGGCAGCCATTTCAAAATTGTCACTGCTTTTAATGTAGGCCTACTGACAGTCAATATTATACACACAGTTAACAGCTTGGGCTTTGGTGAGATGCTTCTGGAGGTTTTAGAAAAGTTCTCTACTCACAGATTCTTGAGTTCAGAGTCATCACAATTCATCACCAAACTCATCACCAAACTTGGCACTTTTCTTGCTGTGGGCATGGAAGACACCATGACACCATGTGGCATCCTGCTTTGCTGGATGTCTTAATACTTTGTATTTCAAGTGATAACAACTCTAAATCTTGTTTGATCGACCCTCCGGTGTATTGCATAACACGCACGATGCTCAGACAATTCCCAGACGCTTAGTACACAAGGTGGCGCCCCAGTAGCGGTAGTAGCGTCCGTGAGGGTTTGCCGCCAATACCACAACATGCGGCTCATATGCGAGTTAGGCTTATACGCGAGGTTTTACGGTACAGCTGCATTGAACCATTGTCTGAATGAGTTTATATAGTATTACTCTGCAATGGCACAACTAAGGCCTACTATATAGAGGACGAAATAATAACCTCTTTGCCGACATTTTCTGCTTTTCTTATTTGTATCCTGGCGGTTTTAAGGTATGACATTATTGCCATCATCATTGTCTATCACATTAGGCCTCTCAAAAAAAAAAGTTGTTTTTTTTTACATTTTTGATGAATCGGAAAAATATTGGCAAATTTGGTATCAAATTAAAGCTTATGCTGTCAGTAATGCACTCAGCTAGGAATAGCTTGCATTATAAGAACTTTTGCTGATCAATGAATTCAGAAATACTACAATGTGAAAATTTAGCGCGAAAAGTCCAAATTTCCCTATGTATTTATGCCCGAGTAAAAAAAAAAAAGAGAAAAATTAAATAAAAAACGCCCTCGTCATATTTTTCATTGCTTGGTGATGAGGGCCAAAAGAAAAAAGGTGTGTTTCAGGTTACATGGTCTGACAATCTAGGGTAGGTAGGTCGGATTTTTTTTTTTTTTTAAATTTTTTTACTTTAGCCTGAAAAGTACCCAGGAATCGACTCACGCACTACAATGCCGACTCGCCGACGACCGCCTCGACTCGTGAACTATCAAATCGACCCTTAAATAACCCCAAAATGGCCCAAAATATAAATATTTTTTCAAAATTGCATAAAAATTTCTAGGGTCGGCCCTGTTTTGCTAGGTAGGGTCGGGTAACCTGAAACACACCTTTTTTTTTTTTTGGCCTGAGAAACAATTTTTTTTTTGAGTGGCCATATTATCTCTCTTCTATACTCCCCCTCCCCCCTCGTCTGTGATTGGGGGGAGGGGGAGGCCCCCTGGCACCCCATTTCCCACGCCACTGCAATTATACAAGTTATACAGAACCTCATCTATAGTTGATGCCATGTGAATTGAATTCACTATTACGAGGGATATGCTTGGTTTAAAGCTGGCAGTATAAGCCTAACTTGCGTATAAGCCGCACCCCGACTTTGGGGCGATCCAATAAGCCGCACCAGGGATCTGATTATGGTGACTTTTAGTACTGTGCCATAGTAGCAAAAACTCGCGTATAAGCCGCACCCTGACCCTGGGCCGATGCTATAAGCTGCATCGTCGATATGACTCGCGTACTAGCCGCGGCTTATACGAGAGGTTTTACGGTAGTAATATTTCCATCTAATTTGTGGCTTTAAACTGTGTTAAATTCAAAGATATGTATCTGAAAAAATAGAATGCTTCTAGCATTCTATCCAACACTTAATAACATCAACAAAGTAGCGCCATCTGTATTGTTACACCAGGTAAAAGTAGACTCTGTTGGTAAGCTCAGCAAAGAAAGACTTTCAGGAAACAGGCTACTCAGTGCTGCCACCTGATTATCCCACCAGAATATAAATAGTAGTTGGAATTGAAGTCTTGTATTGCACATATTATGAATCTCTTACAAAAAATAAATTGCAGATTATAAGAGGGAAAGGGTTATACAATCATCTGAGATACAAAAGAAGAAAATGTAGGTTTGAGTGTGCCAAATGGTATAGCAGCTTTAAGATCATGCGGTGTACAGAGCATATAAAAGTAGGTCATGCGTGAACTCTTAACCTATTTGATTTTGAGAAATGCCTCAGAACGCTGTAAGGGAGTGTTCATTTATTAGTTACAGGGGGGGTGTAATTTCCAACCCCTCCTGAGGGGGGGGGGGTAAAAAATTCTGACCCCTCTCGAGGGGGAGGGGGCGTAAAAACGTTGGTTTCAGCAGAATGCATCTAACCTTGTCTGTAGTAGTCATAATATTTGCAGACATTCCATATCAAGAGATTCACCGGACAGTTATCTTTCAAATAGTATATATTAGAATAAAGGACTTTGATGTGATATTCATGCCTTTGTCTGTCACGCTTCAGAAATGTACATAAACTTTATCAACAACTTTACTAAAAAGTCACCCTTTCTTTCTGCATTTAATAGTCTATACCGGCACCCCCTCAGCAAAAAGTAACAGGGCTGGGATTTCCCAAAAGTTTCACTTAGCACAAACTGAATTACGAATATATACATATAATATATGTTTCTTCTGAGTTTATTAGCATACATGAGAAATGTGTATGTCAAACACATATAAAATCTAGAAGAGACACTCCCTCCAATTCATAGACATCACGTAACGGTATTGCAACAGTTGATACCTTAATCGATTTTTCCTCATAGCATTTCTATGTCATGTGCTAGTTTAACCCAAGAATGGCATATCAGACTTCCTCGTCACGAATATAAAACAATAAAATAAACCATCGTTTTGTATTACTCATAATGTCGGTTTCATCTTGGATAAAATGCTTGATACATAAAGTAAAATCACAGAAACGTTTGTAAATAACTTAAAACACAGGGTTTCCTTTGATAGTTTTACAAGATGATGCACGATCTTCATACAATGACAGATTATGCTTACTCTCTCTATGGGACTGTGGTCCGTGGTTGTTGTAGGGCCAAAAAAAAGGTGTGTTTCAGGTTACATGGTCTGAAAATCTAGGGTAGGTAGGTCCGATTTTTTTTTTTTTTTTGATTTTTTTTTTTACTTTAGCCTGAAAAGTACCCAGAAATCGACTCACGAACTACAAGGCTGACTCGCCGACGACCGCCTCGACTCGTGAACTATCAGATCGACCCTTAAAAAGTTTAACCCAAGAATGGCATATCAGACTTCTTAGTCAAAATGACCCAAAATATAAATATTTTTTCAAAATTGCATGAAAATGTCTAGGGTCGGCCCTGTTTTGCTAGGTAGGGTCGGGTAACCTGAAACACACCTTTTTTTTATTTGGCCTAGGGTTCCACAAAAAAAAAAAGATCAGATTGAAATTCCATGACTTTCCCTGGCAGAAAATTACCCTTTTCCTTGACAATATTTACTGTACCCATCACAATACAGTGTTTAGGGGTCTTCAATTTGACAGGAAAAGATGTTAACATTTCAAAAGCGAATTGTAGTTTCTAATGGATTTTATCATGATATTCCTTTTTGTTCATTACCATTACTTTCCCTGACTCACGTCAATACATCACAGGTTTCCATAACTTTATTTCCCATGACTTCCATGACTCATGGAAACTGAGATGGATGAGACAGGTCCAGGTTGGAATCACCAATACTATCTATATTTTGCGATATACATGTTGTATTGATACTTTTTATATTTTTCGATATATTGCATCGTTGACATATTAGATTTGTCAATGTATTGAGGTAATGCCGAGTCGCTACAAATAGTGACAGTGGATAGTATATCAGTGACTCACACAGACCCAGAGGGTATGCCCCAGTTCGATTTTATATTGAGCTGAGATTTCAATTAGGCCACTCAAAAAAAAGAGTTTCTGATCACCAAGCAGTGAAAAATACGACGAGTGCGTTTTTTATCAAATTTCTTTTTTTTTTAACTCGGGGCATAAAAATATAGGGAAATTTGGATTTTCGCGATCAATTTTAACATTTGGAGTTTATTGATCGGCAAAAAGTTATTTCAATACTATTTATTCCTAGCTGACTGCATTACTGACAGCGTAGGCCTACGCTTTATTTTGATACCAAATTTGCCTATATTTTCCCAAGATCATAATCTTTATGATGCGCGCGGTGATGAGAAACAACTTCTCTTTTTTTTGAGTGGCCTAAACCTTGAGGCTCGATAAATAGAGTCTTGTATATATCATAAATCAAACAAAAATTTGGATCTGGAATTGGACTTTTTTAGCGAGAGGCTTGGCACTTGACACGGAAACCTAACATGGAAACATGAAATCTTTGATCTGGCAGAGTTTGGGCGTAAACCATAAATACCTGCACCCTCTGAAAATGGTGCACAACCTTTCACACACTTACAATGCTACATCTTTATCACGTAAGGGACGCAATGTTTGTCTTCATGATGCGTGGAGTGTTCATTTATTACAGGGGGTGGTGGTGGTGAGATTTCGCGTGGAGGGGCGAATCTTTTTTACTCCCCCCCCCCCCACTCAAGAGCGCATGGAACGTTTCACGCCCCCCCCCTAGGCGAAGGCTCCGAAAATTTTTCGCCCTCCCCTTTGATCTATAGTAACGCGTGGGCTTTTTTGCTAAAAGGGGGCTTAAATTTTTTGCCCCCCCCCCCCCCCTCCCTCAGGAGGGGTCGGAAATTTTTACCCACCCCCCCTGTAATTAATAAATGAACACTCCCTTACTCACCAGTGCTCATGCATCATGACGATAAAGGGCATAATGCTTTACAGGACTCTGCGGCCCTTAACCCTTTAGGGACGGACGTCGCTAAAAGATGACATTTGTCGACATGATGCACCAATGCAGCCCCAGTGAGTAACTCGCCGGTGCTGCATTGGTGCAACATGCCGCCCCTTCGGGAGTGTCTCAACCCTGTACGGTCGTCATGATGTTGAATTCAGCACTGGCGAGTTACTCAACAGGGCTACATTCATGCATTATGACAATAAATACTTTAAAGTACCATGCTACTACTAGTGTAGACCACAGCAGTATAGAAGTCCCTCAATGGGTGAAAAAGAGCAGGCAATCTTTGGTCGACTTTCTGCAGGAGTTTGATACGAAAATTCCATTTAAAATAAATGGACAAATGCCAACGCCCATTGATACCATCTCTCTTGTATTTCACGAGTGGGGGCTGGGGCAGTATCCCAGGAAGCCGCATTTGTGTTTTATTTTTTTATTTGAAGCCATTTAATGAATGAAAACCAACTTTTTCTTAGCCCTTTGAATACGGCCATGTTGTATTCAATAGGGCCATTGAATACGGCCATGTTGTATTCAATGGGGCCATTGAATACGGCCCTTCAGTGCTAAAGCATAGGACATCTTGTATTTCAAAAAAATAAAGCAGGATTTCCAACAGTAGATGTAGCCTCAACACTCACACTTACTTAGAGTACACATCCAGGCACCCTTACAGACATATCTACACATCCAGGCACCCTAACAGATGTATCAACACATCCAGGCACCCTTACAGACATATCAACACATCCAGGCACCCTTACAGACATATCAACACATCCAGGCACCCTTACAGACATATCAACACATCCAGGCACCCTTACAGACATATCAACACATCCAGGCACCCTTACAGACATATCAACACATCCAGGCACCCTTACAGACATATCAACACATCCAGGCACCCTTACAGACATATCAACACATCCAGGCACCCTTACAGACATATCAACACATCCAGGCACCCTTACAGACATATCAACACATCCAGGCACCCTTACAGACATATCAACACATCCAGGCACCCTTACAGACATATCAACACATCCAGGCACCCTTACAGACATATCAACACATCCAGGCACCCTTACAGACATATCAACACATCCAGGCACCCTTACAGACATATCAACACATCCAGGCACCCTTACAGACATATCAACACATCCAGGCACCCTTACAGACATATCAACACATCCAGGCACCCTTACACACACGTCAACACATCCAGGGACCCTTACAGACATATCAACATATCCAGGCACCCTTACAGACATATCAACACATCCAGGCACCCTTACACACACGTCTACACATCCAGGCACCCTTACAGACATATCAACACATCCAGGCACCCTTACAGACATATCAACACATCCAGGCACCCTTACAGACATATCAACACATCCAGGCACCCTTACAGACATATCAACACATCCAGGCACCCTAACAGACATATCAACACATCCAGAGCACCCTTACAGACATATCAACACATCCAGGCACCCTTACAGACATACCAACACATCCAGGCACCTTTACAGACATATCAACACATACAGGCACCCTTACATATACATCTAAAACAGTCTAACTTATATCTAACTTCTCACTCGGCTCGGACAGATCTAAGGCGTCTTTGTTATCGTCCATAGTGTCAGTAGCATCCATGTTTACTGCGCGATTGTTCTTCCGCTGGTTTCGTCTCCGCTCTCGGCGGTTAGACGAGACCTCCATAGTCTCCTCAGGTAGTGTGTCTTCCATGGAGGAGGGTTCCTCCCCTTGGTACTGTCCCCGACCATATCCCCCGCCTCCCTGTCCCCGACCCCGGCCTCGCCCCCGACCCCTGCCACGTCCCTTCCCGTACGACCCTCCTCCCCGGGTCATATAGTCAAATGACGTCACCCCCACGTCCATGACGTCATAGGGGGGTTGTTGTGAGTCACTCCGGGCGCCCCGACCTCGACCCCGACCCCGGCGACCCCCGGGGGAGCTCTGTCCGCGCTGTCTCTTCTGCTCCTGTAGGGCGCGCTCAGTCGTCACCTGTAATATTGTAAGATTCTTTGAGTCACAGTTCTCACTGCGATTTTCATAAGCAGGAAAAAATTGTATTTACAAACAGTGATATTGTGTCTATAATTAACGAGAAATGTATGTATACATGGGTGTATGTGACAGCTAGCTAGCCGGATTTTTATTTTTTTATCTAAATTACTTCTTCATTCTATTGATTCCCCCACAATTTTTTTTTGTCACTCGCTCCACTTTTCCATCTACAAAATCTATGGACCAACAAAAATTTAAAAGAATTAAAAAACGCATATACCTTGTCCACGTGGTGCGCGAGGCAGACATACTCATGAGGTTTCTTGTTGTGTAGCAAATGGTGCATCCTGTAAATATTGCTGAAACTGCTTTTTGTAACCGACTTTTGACTGAGACTGACACTGGCTGTTGGGAACCCTGCTGCATACATGCAGGCACTCTTACACACGTACCTTGTCCACGTGATGCGCGAAGCAGACGTACTCGTGTGGCTTCTTGTCGAGCAGCGTCTGCGGTACCGACACACTGAGGATCTCCGGTAACATGTAGGCCTTTAGCCACAGGACGAGGGGCGTGGGACCAAACAGGTAGTGGGCCGCTTTGTGGTAGAACAACAGGCCGTCCAACTGAAAGGTAATTCATAGAAATATATAGGGAGGCTAAGTCTCGCGATGAAATGTTGTTGGCCGATTCTAACTAAAAATAGCCATATCTAAGTGGGCCTAAAGAGGTCCTAGATCTGAAATTTTATAGCCCAACTCTCTATATTAGTGGAGATATAAGACAACAATTTTCGCCCATCCTTCGAGCCTGCGGGCGATAATAGGGGGAGCCCACAACGGCCCGGGAGTTGGTGATCACGTGACGAAACTTAGCTGTCCTATCGAAGAAATAAAAGCAAGTCTGACATAGTCCCACACAAAAATTGAATGCTTAGAAGATGCTAATAATGTGCAGAAGCGGAGGATTGATTGATTGATTGAGTTTAATGTCCCAGTGCACATTAAGTAGCTTACGGGACTGCCTCAAGTAAGCGAGGGGTCATCCACAAATAGTAGTTGTCTAAATGAAGGGGGAGGAGGGGTAAAAATATGTAGGCCTTGAGCCAGAGGATGAGCGGCGTGTGAACAAAAAATGTGAAAATTATTACTTTTTTATAACGTAAATACTCACGCAGAAGACTAGGCTTGTACACAAATCAGCTTTCATTTGATAATAAACATTTCTATATAGAATGTGGCTTATACAAGAGCTTTTATATTAAACAACAGTACCAAATTAGCAATTTTCAGACCGTCTCAGCAGGCTATATAATTTGACAAAATTAGGGGTGCAACTTATATGCGAGTTCGGCTTATACGCAAGAATTTACAGTAGTTAAAAAATGGCCAAAAGGAAAAGGCTGCTTATTTATTTAGGCGGAGGGCGTTTATCATATTGAATACGGTAATATGAATGTGAGCGGTGTTGCCATGGTTACCTCGGTGTTCATGGGGGCGGCCATCACGCGGCTGATGTTGTCCACCGTGCACGGACAGCTCGGGATCGGGATCAACTTAAACTGGAAATATAAAGTACAATTAATATCACAACAAAGCCAAATTCGAACCAACATTTCGGGACAGCGGTGGCATAAAGGCTACCCCTAACGCAATCTATCGCGAGATATTGACGCTAGATGTCTCCACCCGTGGGACTGAATTATATCTCTGTAAGGCTCAGCTCTCCATCACTCTCCAATATCCACTGGTGGATAATGGCCGCCACCCATAGTTAGTCAGCACCAAACCTCTGCTGGAGAGTGAAGGCTACATTGGAGACTTGAGGCGCCCAGAGACTGCCCCTAACGCAAAACCTCGCCAATTTGTCAACCTCACCTATGAGTCGAATTCGGAGCTTTGTGGAGAAAAACTGACTTTTAGAAAAAAGTCATCATAGTATATAGCATTGGACAGCTGGCGAGTCATGATGTCTACTCTATCGGGGTATATCAACCTTGTGTGGTCGGCCCACTGCTTGCATTCGCCCCTCACGAGTCATTCTTTTGGATTCATTTTCATGTTACTTTTTGAGGTTCATTTTGAGGTTCATTTTCATATCACTTTAGATGTATGATTATGATATTATATGCGCATGTATATTTGCTACTGGAGGAGATACCGACTATGTCCATCCCTTTGTTTGGGTTATGGCTGTGAATCAGAGCAGATAGATCCCTTACCTTATTTTGAGGTCCTATTTCGGAAAGTCCTGGGATCTCTGAGAACTTACAAGTCATCCAGAAAAACCGGAACTCCGTCTGAAGATAAACAGGTTATTAAAGTTAATACTCAATCACTAATATAACAATTCAGTTTTACCATCAACTGTCAATCTATTGATGACAATGCTACTTACTGGGTAATTTTGAAATGACTAAAGCAGACATAGGTATTTAATTGAAAGTGCCGGTAGATCCAGAAAGAAATGGGTGCTGGACTCGTACTATGATGCATCATGAAGACAGTTGGGTATAAGGCCACTTAAAATTGATTATCAGCTTTGCGGACACTTTTAGGAAAAAATCAGTGAGGGAGGGAGGCTTTTTTTTTTTGATATACTTTTTCCTGGAGGTGCGGGAGGGCCTTTTTTTCTTTTTTTGCATAAATTGATGGTCTGCACATATAAATAAGGTCTAAAATGCCTTTTAAATCACTTTTCCACCCCAAATAACGGCTGAGATATTGATAATATTGCAAATGTATTGCTGGTGTTTTCCTCCATGCGCTATTTTTGGTCATTTTTTTTCTAAAAAGATTAGGTCATGGAATTTCGCACACCTTTTTTTAAAAATACAATTTGTTTTTGGAAGAAAAGGCAATGGATTCACTCGCATCACTTTTTTTGAAAAATGAAGTGTTTTTTTGAATACACTAGTTAAGCTTACAGCGAGGATACTTACTTCGCTCTCGTAGACGGGGTGGTTGCCCCAAGACATGAGGTCTAGTATGTAGTAGGTGCTCTGTGACTCCACATAGATACCGTCTAGGATGGTGTGGTGGTGTCGTGACCCCGCGTGACCCCCGGGCAGCAGCGACTGGAACTGATTCATCTTGTGACCACCTTTAGAGTAGATGCACGTCCGTCCCTGGATTTGAAGTAATAAAGTGTTTTTTTGGTGAAGTTAATATTTCAATGGTTGGATGGTATTTTTAACCCTTTAAGGATGGTATGTTGCTAAAAGTTGACATTTGTTGTCATGATGCACCAATGCAGCCCCGGGGAGTAACTTGCCGATGCTGCATTGGTGCATCATGCTGACCCTACGGGAGTGTCCCAACCCTGTAGGGTCGGCATGATGCTTGAATGCAGCACTGGCGAGTTACTCGCCAGGGCTGCATTCATGCATCATGACAACCTAGGACATGATGCACTATGTTACATCTTGCAATTTTGGTCGATTTTCTGTGTGAAATCAACATAATTTAATCTAGAAATTCAGCAAAAAATTAGGAATTCCTGCAAAGGTAGGAAAAGTGGCATCTCTGATATTATATGGCTTTCATGTAGGGATGTCATTGGTATCACATGTATCGATACATCGCTATTTTTTATGTATCTTGATAACCGAATCGACAAACAATGGGTATCGATACGCCGCCATCTTGGATTAATTTTTTGCTATATGTCAGTTTTCACGGTGTGTAAATCAGACAATTATTAAGAATTTTAGATAGGAAAATGTGAAAAAAAGGAAATTATTAAAAAAATTAGACCATTATTAGCTCTGTACCCCAAAAATGCAGACTCAAATTGGCCTAATCTACCATTTTTTTTGGATATGTTGAATAACTGATATATTATATGTATCGACACCAAAATAGTGAATAAATGATAACCTATGAAATTCGATACCAATGACATCCCTACTTTCATGTGCTTACCCGTGAGGCGATGATGAGAGAGCGTTTACCGACGGGGCACGGCATCATTAACCAGTTCTGTTCCAGGTCGGGCGGCCGGTCTACCATCCACTCCGACAACATGAGCTGAAAACCACAAACAAAACAACATTTATACCTGCATTTACTTACGGCTGTCTCAGGCCAAAAAAAAAAGGGTTGTTTCAGGTCACCCGACCGACCCTATCTAAACAGGGCCGACCCTACATTTTTTTATGCAATTTTGAAGAAATCTTTATATTTTTACACATTTTTGGGTCAATTTTAGTTTTACCAACAATTTTGAAAAAATCTTCTTATTTTTACACTTTTTGTTGGGGGGATTTTAGCTTTGATTCGGCTTATAGCATTTTCTCAGAGAACGGGGTCGGCTTATGAGGGAGGTTTTTTATCAAGTAAATTGTAGTTTAACCATGTTTACATGGGTCCAAATTCGGCTTATAATATTCTCTCAAAGTGGGGGTAGGCTTATACATGAGAATTTAGGGAGGGTTCCTTATTTATGGCCGGGGGGGGTGAGCATTTGAGGGGGGGGGCAAATTTTTTTAGGGGTATTCAAAGGGGGGGGGCCTTTTTTTTTACCCTATTCTTAGGGGGGGGCCTTTTTATTTAAGGGGTATTCCTAAAAATGTCGCGAATTTAGTACGTTGAAATGTCGCGAATTTTGGTAACAGCCTGTGTTATATTTTACCAAATTTATATAGGTCAATATTTTCAAAATTTTCCTCAAACTCCCCGCAAATTTCTCACTGCATCACTGTTATCATCATAGCCCACTGTTTTGTCAGTCTTCAAAAAAGTGCCGGCCTCATGTAAGCACTGAGGGTATGGGAGCTTCCAATTTATAAGCACTGGGGCCCTTAAACTCAACGGTATGTAAGTTGAGTGTCTGAGATTTGACTATTATCACTCACCAGCGAGTATCATGAGACGTTTACACTAAAACACCTTACAAATGGATGTATTTGTTGCAAGGTAGTAAATTGTACGTAAAAAAGTGCCCAGGATTAAATGCATACAATTAGTAGACACCAACATCGTTTTTGTAATAAAGTTGAAAACGATCCAGGGTGAGGGGGGGGGGGGGCGCTTTTTTTTCAACCAATTCAGAGGGGGGGGGGCCTCTTTTTTTCAACCTATTCCGAGGGGGGGGCCAATTATTTTTGACGTATTCGATTTGCCAAACGCTCACCCCCCCCCCCTGCCATAAATAATGCAGGGATGAAAGTCAGGTTTGATAAAAAACCTTGAAGATTTGTTTTCAATAGTCTAGGCCACAGTTAGTAGGCCTACATTGATGAAATTGCCTAACCAAAAAATTAGCCCTCCCTTCCAAATTGATACATTTTAGTAGCGGCAGCAAATTGATACATTTTAGTAGCGGCTGCAAATTGATACATTTTAGTAGCGGCAGCAAATTGATACATTTTAGTAGCGCCATGAGCATCTGCTCTCCAAGCACATGACCCATGGCAGTCATGCCTTACTGACTGCCTAAAGATCTGCTGAAGAGTGAACCTTCTCCAAGCATGGGTACATGCACTTTAGAGACTAAGGAGCTGTTGAAGAGTGTAAACACATAGCATCACAGTAGGAGCTTGGGCCTCAAGGTTTCTCAAGTTAACTTGAGATTTTCCCTGAAAACCTTGACACTGAGACCAGTGCAATGGAGCCCATTTGTGTGTATATAAGACTACTGGAAGCGAATCAGTTGATTTATTTTTTATTTTGGGGAGTTATGAGAGGATTTCCCCCCCTTTTTTTCATAGTTTTAGTAAAAATAAAATTAATGAAAAATAATCTGTCAAAAAAAAAGAGATTAAATGAGATATGGTACTCGAAAATGAATATCCCTGATTGTATTTTTAGTGACTGAAAAAACCCTGATTTCAGGGAAAAACTTGAAGACTTTCATCCCTGATAATAATGAACACTCCCTTACGGTAAACCCACAAATGATCTTTCCTGGGGGTCACGTGACTCCACAGGGGGCCGTGAAGAACAGCCAAGGGTTACTTCATGGGGCCTTCGGTCCCTATGCTATAAGATAGATATGCTTGTTCCTACCATGAACTAAACCCACTTAATAAAATGCAGTGGTTAATCGTATGGTCATATTATAGCCTTTTAATAGGTGCAAGAAAAATCCTCAAATTTGATTTCTGCCTGGGGAGGTTCATAACGACCAAGCTCTGCAAAACACAACTATTGTTTTCATTCACCCAATAAATTAATTTTTTTGACACTTTAAATGTGGATTAAACACATTTTGTAACACTTCAAGTGTGAACAAACCACATTTTTTAACACTTTAAACGTGAATAAAACGCACTTTTAAGGCCACTTAAAATCGATTATCAGCTTTGCGGACACCGCGCGCATCCTCTAAAAAGGGCCGCATTGGTCCTTTTTTTCACATTTTAAGCAAAAAAAAATGCCAAAAAAGGGTGCATCTAGAAAAAATCTGGAGACATGTTGCAAAAATATAAATATCTCAGCTGATAATAGGGGTAGAAACAAAGTTTAAACGGCATTTTAGACCTTATATATATGTGCAGACCATCAATTTATGCAAAAAAAGAAAAAAGGCCCTCCCGCAACTCAAAAAAAAAGTATATCAAATAAAATAAAAAGCCTCCCTCCCTCACCCATTTTTTCCAAAAAGTGTCCGCAAAGCTGATAATCAATTTTAAGTGACCTAACACATTAACTGTGTGGCAACAATAAAGGACACCAAAACATCCCCGTGAGCAGCGTGTGCGGTGGTGATCTCTCCGCGTGGGGGCTGCTGCCTAACGTTAGAAGGTGGTTTATCTACCAAAACACATTTTTTAACGCTTTAAACGAGAGTAAAACACACTTTTAACATGTGTGCCAACAACAAAGGACATGAAAGCGTCCCCCTGTCAGTGTGGTTAGCTCTGCCTGCGCGACGGCTGCCTAACGTTAGAAGGTGGTTTATCTACCACTTATAGAAGGTGGCGTATGTACCACTTATATACCTGGTTCTTAAAGTGTCTGCCTGGTTTGCGTATAAGCACCTCAACCTCCATGTGTTGGTCCTCTTCCTCCTCCTCCTCCCCGTCCGCCCCGGCCCAGTCGGCCTCCGTCAGGCGCCTCGCCAGGTTTGCCAAGTCATGCCGCTTTCTGAATAACAAAAGTTTGCAGATTAATTATTTGTCTTTTATTGATTCGTAAATAAAAGTCTGCTTTGCTAAACCGTGTATAATAATAATACCAGCGAGATAAATTAAAATACCCCATGATAAGGCCACTCAAAAAAAAAAAGTGGTTTCTCATCACCAAGGTCTGAAAAATCTGACGAGGGAGGATTTTTTTTTTTTTTTTTTCTTTTTTTACTCGGAGGCCAAAATGTATAGGATAATTTACGTTTTTCTGGCCAAAAATTCAAAGTTTATTGGATAAGAATTAATTGATCTTTAAAAGTGGGGAAAATGTAAGTTATTTCTATACCAATGCATTGCTGGCACTATTAGCTTTAATTTGATACCAAATATGACCAATTTTGTCCATTTTTATCAGGTTTTTCATCAAAATTTGGCAAAAAAAAAAAAAGTTTTCCTCAAAACCGGATTTTTATGATGCGCGCGGTGATGAGAAACCATTTTATTTTTTTAAGTGGCCTAATACTGAAGTAATGATATATTGCATCTAAACGTTGGACTTTCAAATTACAGTGAAATATTGTGTCTATAAAGAAGCACCGTAAAACCCTGCCTTTAAGACGGTCTTATTTTGGGATTTATTTTCCCTAACTAGGGGGTCGTCTTAATGGCAGGGTTTTCTTATATAGGATTGAGGGAGTGTTCATTTATTAATAACAGGGGGGGTGGTGAGATTTCTATGCCCCCCCCCTCGAGAGCGCGTGGAACATTTCGTGCCACCCCCCCGCCGAAAATGTTTCGCCCACCCCCCTTTGAACTATAGTAACGCGCAGGCTTTTTTGCAAAAAAAAAGGGGCTACATTTTTTACACCCCCCCCTCAAGAGGGGTTAGAATTTTTTACGCCCGCCCCCTCAGGAGGGGTCGGAAATTTTTACCCTCCCCCCCTGTAACTAATAAATGAACACTCGAGCTCCCTAAAGAGAAAACCATTAAAAAAAATTCGAACACAAGGGAGTCATCTTAAAGGTGAAGTCGTCTTAACGGAGGGTTATACAGGGGAATTTATGGTACGGGTACTTACTCTTTTTGACGCTCAAGTACTTTCTGTCGTCTGACATGCTGATCGGCCAGTCCTGCGGGTTTTGTTTTGTAGCTCGCGAACCGTGGATGTGGCGCTGCCGGGTTGTTGGGGTGATTCGACACCTGGAAGCTCCCGGCCAGCGCATCCGCCAACTCATTCATCCTGTGGGTCGGGTGTGGCCAGAAGGTCAACTGCACCTAACCATATACTGGTGTGGTATATGGGAAAATTGACGGAATACCAATTTGATAGCAAAAAAATAGGACAGAACATTGTGACTGACTGACATGAATCTATATGTCATTTTCAATGTACAGATTGAGATTCACATTTTGTGGAAAGCTGTGACGGCCAATCTCTGTAGGAAGTCTCAGGGAATTTCCATACGATCTTGAGATACTATGAATCAACCTTAAATGGACTCAATCTATGTAGTTACTCTAGTATAAAATACCTACTGTACTGTAGTGTACTGTAGTGTACAGTAAGGAAGCCATGAACTCCCCCTTTATCGCTCAGGGCAGTAGATGTCCTGGTCATTTCTGTGTGAAATTCTGAATGTCATATGTATATCATGACGTCCTGGTATTCAGCACGACTACGACCTTGTTATGACCAGTTACATACATGATAAAACAGCCCAGATAAACTATGTAAGTTGAAAAACTGATTTTCACAAAACGTCAACTTGACTCACCATCAACAGTGCGCACGTTTCCCACAAGATGGCGCCACTTGTACTGGAGCCTGCCCAGCGTCTCCCTAGAGGGCGCGGCAGAGTTTCGCGCGTTGTTGCAACCTATTTCACTACTGTCTAATACTTTAACTGCTTTAACTTCGATATAAAAAAAAAGAAAAGTAGCTAGGGACCCATTGATTAGTTCTCAAACTCAGACCCCCGGGATGGCTTCACAAGCCTTGGGGGTGTAAATAGGATTTGAATTAAACGTCTCTCTCTAGATCATTGTATAAATAGGCCCTATAATTTACATACTGTAGGGGGTCTAGATGGGGGGGGGTCCCCATGTCGCATGTCGATTTTAAGAAATGGTCATGTCGCCTGTCCCTTAAATCCTCATGTCCCATGTCGCCCTTAAGAACCTCTCATGACCCATGTCGATTTTAAGAAACACCCCATGTCATGTCACTTATTTTTTTCCTCATGTCACTAAGCCCCATGTCGCATGTCGATTTTAAGAAATGGCCATGTCGCCGTGTCGAATTCAACCATCCACCCCCATACTGTAAATGTAGAAATCTTCGCGCTTTTTACCAAATTCGCGAAAGTTTGTACACGCGAAAATATATACGCTTACAGTAATAAAAGTTAGATTGGCTGTTCTGAAATCTCTGTACTTGGGACTTGTAAAATAGTGTCTTAATTGTTGGAGTGTGGGGGCAATAACAAATAGACAGATAACGGAGGAGCAGGGTTATACTATTCACTTTAGAGTGGGGCACCACTTTGCTCTCGATTTACCATACAGTCTTGCAATACATAAGCCGTGGTTTAATTGTACGTGAATTAGAACCACTTTCCATTTGATATCACACCTAGCCTAGGGTATATATAATATAGGGTGCGGCTTATGCAAGGGTTTTTGAAAGTATACTACAGTAGTCAGTACCTTACTAAAATAGCTATAATCAAGCCCCGGATTCGGCTCATAGATTTCTCCCAAGTTAAGGAGGTGGCTTATAAAAGGGTTCGGCTTTTACGCGAGACTTAACGGTAAACATTATTTTTATATTTTTCAGGCCAACCCACCTTTTATCTAATACATGTACACATCTGAAATGGTCATACTTTTTTTTATCTAGCTATATATTTTAGATTGTATTTTGTTCTCATATATGTCTAGAACATATTTTGACAATATTTTTCTATCTTATAACTTATCGGATCCTCAATTCTGAACTGATTGTAGCGGGCACGTATCGCTCGGGGCAGCCCGAGCGTGCGTGGAGAGCGCATTGCCCGCCTGTGGTAGCTCAAGTACCGTAGCAGAGCAGTGAGAAGCAGCTGGCCCTGTGGTGCAGCGGTAGCATTCTCAACTCCGGAGCGGAGGGACCGGGGTTCGACTCCCCGTGGGGCTCGACGTTTTCACTGACCTGTTACATGATTATAACCACATTAAATAAAATACAACTCATGTATTTTTTTCTGAAATGCAGCCATTTAATGCATCACCTATGTACAGCATGGTGGGTATGTACATGACGCCACCAGGCGGTAACCATGACAACACAAGGCGCCGCCTGGTGAGTAGAACCACAACGAGAGGAGAGAGTCGTGACAACAATTGAGCTCATTTTGATGATTTATTTATTTATTTATTTATTTATTTATTACAGCGACAGGAACCAGAAGACAAACACGAACCACAACCACTATTTACAAACTCGGAAAAATGATATGTTATAATCATCCAATTCTATGTTCATATATTATCATATGTACAGAACTGAAAACCTGATAAAGGCTAATTCTTAGAACTGATAACAGAATTTTCATGTCTTTTATATGAATCCAGACTGATATTATTTGATAGAATTATATCCTAATTTCCTTTTGGAACACATGTCACCGTACATTGATTTCGAGATACAGCGGTTGGTCTCACCCATGAGATTCCTTATATAGAAAGAATATTTACACAAAAAAATATGATTGCCCTCATATTGTGACCTTGTGATACAACCGTTTGTCACAGAAGGCATCTCTTACCGGCGCCGGCTCACGCTGACTCCTGATTACAAATTTAAAGTACAAATTGCCATTTCTGCTCTTGTTTCTAAGAGAAGCTGATTATAGTTTATATACCTGCCATCACAGGGGGTAGACTGTAGAGCGGTCAGTACTAGTCTAGGTGGCGCTAGGATCTATAGACCCAATGTGTTGAGAAAGGGTGACTTTTCATAATAAAGTTGTGTTTACATCGGTTTCAGCAGAATGTATGTGACATTGTCTGTAATAGCTACCGGTATATTTGCAAACATCTCATATCAGGAGATTCACAGGACAATTATCGTTCAAATAGTGTATATTGGGATGCAGGATTTTGAGATTTTATCTATGCACTTCAAGAATGTTCAAAAACTTTATCAACAACTTTTCTCGAAAGTCACCTTTTCCTGCTGCATTGGTCTATATAGTACCACCAATCGTTAACTGACTACGTAAAACCTCGCGTATAAGCCAAACTCGCGTATAAGCCGCACCCCGAGTTTGGTGCGGACCTATAAGCCGCAGAGGCCATCTGAAAATTGTTAATTTGGTACTGTAATATACTTATAAAAACTCTCGTATAAGCCGCACCCTATATAGGCATGTTTGGTATCAAAAGAAAGCTGAGTCTGATTCGCGTACAAGCCGCGGCTTATACACGAGGTTTTACGGTATACGCCGTCTACATAAGGTATAGTATTCATTCAAGTTAAGTGCATCTTCTCATTGAACCATTTACCATATTGTCTCCATCACACAAATGATACACCAAACTGGCCTTCACCCTTGTAAGGCTGCATCGCACTTTGGTACATTCTGCCCTTAGTTGTCATGATGCATGAATGCAGCAAGTAACTTACCAGTGCTGCATTCATGCATCATGCCCTTTATTGTCATGATACTTGAGTGCAACCCTGACGAGTAACTTACCAGTGCTGCATTCGTGCATCATGCCCTTTATTGTCATGATGCATGAATGCAACCCTGGCGAGTAACTTACCAGTGCTGCATTCATGCATCATGCCCTTTATTGTCATGATGCATGAATGCAACCCTGGCGAGTAACTTACCAGTGCTGCATTCATGCATCATGCCCTTTATTGTCATGATGCATGAATGCAACCCTGGCGAGTAACTTACCAGTGCTGCATTCAAGCATTATGACGATTCTATGTGGTGATACACTCCTAAAGGGTCGCCATGATGCATGAATGCAGCAGGACTCGCCAGGGCTGCATTCATGCATCATGACGATAAAGGGCATAGTGCATTAAAGCACCTCCAGGTTAACCCTTTAAGGACGTCACATTGCTAAAACGTGACATTTGTCGTCATGATACACCAATGCAGCTCGGTGAGTAACCAGGGCTGCATTGGTGTATCATGCAGACCCTACGGGGGTGTCTCCAGCCTGTAGGGTCGGCATGATGCTTGAATGCAGCACTGGCACTGTTAATTGCCAGGGTAGCATTCATGCATCATGACGACCAAGGGCATGATGCATTAAATCATCCTTAAGGGTTAAAGCATTTACAGAACCAGACGCCATACCGGGTGTCTTCTGTCTACAAGGTAGCTGCTGCTTTTACATCTTTTTCTCCAAAATAAATTTGGCCATTTTACAATAAACACAAAATACTGAAAATATATCACGTATATCAATTATATGTACTCTTTTCTGTCGGATAGCGTCAGATAACTCCTAAGTTTGCATTCATCTTAACCTGAACCCCAGTCTTGATTACATATTTTAGATTATATTTTGGACAAAGTACCCACATTCATGATATAACAAGCAATATAAAAATAAGCAGAGTTGATGTATTTTGGCTATACTGTGGCGTTATCATTATTCATTCCAGAAACCATGTGTATGTATATAATGTTCAAGGGTCGACACTAATGTTTTTCAGCCATGGGCACTGGCTTCAGAAATCTGGTGGATCGCACCAAAAATTGGGGACCCGGAATAATCATTTCACTTTTATAAAAAGATGAAAAATCTGAAGTATCTCTAGTTAAGTTATATCAAGACCGAACCAGAATGGCGGGTTTGCTCGTGGTTTTTTAACGGGATATATTCTATAATTATGAAAATGTTCATATAGATATATATTTTCTAGGATTTCCGTCGACCTACCTGTCGGACAAATGGGCCCGTTACCGTAATCCTTGAGAAAACCAATCGACCGCACCCAAAACCGAGGCCCATTGGCTCCCGGGCCAGCATTAGTGTCTACCCCTGCATGTATAAAGGTTATTAAAGTACCATTGGCCATCTATTATGTCTGTATCTGTTTTGATCTTCTGAAAAAAAGGATTTCCGATACTTCTCCTCGGAAACAACAGTATAGTAACACCCAGCGTTTTATATACTGCATTCCCACGATGACGCAAACAGTAAATGTACAAATGTGGTGCTATGTACTTCGCGGTAAAGGGGGGGGGGAGAATAAAATTAGATTTTATAATTCTGATGTACATACTTGGTAAATTTAGCCTTCTCTATGGTACATTGCCCCAGCCATTTACATTAAATGAAATTCACTCTCATTGTCATTCACTCAATAGTTTGCATCAGTAAAAAATGCCTATGTTTATCCAATGGACACAACTTTGCAGAGGTAGAAAAAAATATTATATTTCTGTGTTCACAATACCATCAGTCAGTTACATATCTCTTACTCATTCCGATTATTCGTACATTTCATACATGGGGTACACTTTGATTTAAACACTCGGTATATTCAGTATTAGGCCAAAAAAGTAATAAAAGGTGTGTTTCAGGTTACATGGTCACCAAATCTAGGTAGGGCAGGTCGGATTAAAAAAAAAAAATCTTTTTTTTAAACATCCAAAAATTGATTTGCAAACTTGAGTGCTGACTTGCCGACAATGACATAGACTTGTGCACTATCAAATTGACTCTGAAATAGCCCCAAAATTACTTGAAATATAGATATTTTTTCTAAATTGGATAAAAAATGTCTAAGGTCGGCCCTGTTTTGCTAGGGAGGGTCGGATAACCTGAAACATACCTTTTTTAAAGAAATATTTGGCCCTATTCGATCACTTCGCGACACACATACACAACTTGACTCATGGCGCACGCAACAAATATCATGTTTGATTCTAGTTGGTCCCTACCAGACTTCGTCTCAGTGACATTATTGGTCAGTTATTTAAATAATCTATCTATTTCAACTACCAACAAAGTATAATCTACATAATATCAACGAAAGAGATCCATTTAGTAATACAAATATTCTGATTCAAATAATTTGAGTAACATTGGTTATTCAGTAAATTATGAGGGTTTTATGTTTAAAGATTCTGCTCGGCGTAAATGGAGAGGAATTGGGTCCTGCCCTAACCGGGCAATAGCGCGTCAATTCTTTAAGGGCCGCATGATGCATTAGTGCGCTGAGTGCTTGGTCAGGATGATGTATGAATGCAGCACTGGCGAGTCTACCCACCAGGGCTGCATTCATGTTTTATACTGACCCTTAAGCAGCGTATCACCCCTGTAGAGTCGGCACAATGCTTGAATGCAGCACAGGCGAGTTACTTGCCAGGGCTGCATTCACGCATCATGACAACCAAAGGCATAATTTATTTACACACTATGTGGCCCTTAAAGGCTTTTGATTGTATACACCATGCTGAGCTGTTGAGCCGCATGCGCACGTATAACCTACCGCCTATTTATTGCGACTGGCTGCATGCCTATTTAGGTAACAGATCACAGCGTGTTTTGTGTAATAATACTATGTCTGACCTTGCCCATATTAATTATGGTGTCCCACAAGGCTCGATATTGGGGCCCCTCCTTTTCATTTGCTACATAAATTCCTTTCCAAATGTAATAAAAAATTGTCAAGTATTAATGTATGCGGATGATGTGGTGTTCTACATCTCCAAAAACGATCCTGAAGAAGCGCTAACTCTGCTCCAAGCTGATGCGGATGCTGCTTTCAGGTGGTTCACTGACAGTGGTCTATGTGTTAATACTGATAAGAGCAAATTAGTAATATATAGTCATGCACCTGCCACAATAAGACTGTCTCATAATATCAGATTAGGTACTGATCAGCTGGAGACCTGTACCAGTTATGAATATTTAGGAATTATATTGGATGATAAGTTATCACTTGAGCTATCTGTTACCAAGACGACAAACAATGCTAATTATCGAAATGTAATGTTACGTAAATTAAGGGGGAAAATGTCAAGAAACACTGCCATAACTGTGTATAAGCAGACGATACGTCCAGTAATGGAATATTGTGGTTATCTTTATAATGGTGTGTCTAATAAAGAACACAAAAAACTACAGCTTACACAAAACAAAAGCCTACGGATCTGTCTGCAAGCGCGTATGAAGTATCATGTACATGACCTACATTTGGATACCGAGATTGAATACCTGTCTGTGCGATACGACATACAGTTATTGATGTTAATCCACAAATATGTATACTCTAAATCACATGCCAATGAAACCACTGGTGTAGAGATGCATCGTCGGATGTCTGGTGGACGAGTGATGCGTTCATCAGACACGGCGCTGCTACAATACCCGGTGTCTAAGTTATTGGGATACAGAAAAAGTCCATTGTATAGGGGGGTAGAACTGTGGAATAGTCTACCAAAGGACTGCAGGGTACTATCCTCCAAAGATCTATTCAGGGAAAAAGCAAAGCCTGTGGTCTACGAGCGATACTTAAACAAACTGCGCGCCCTTGGTAGGCTATACTGATATTGTAATATAAGTATTGTGAATTGTAAAACTGTAAAACTGTAAATGATAAACAATTATATAAGGACATAATTATGCCGCACTCTGTATAAACTTTGTAATTTGGTACCAATTGATCTATATTATGATTTATATTATAATATGATGATATCATTGTTTGCGAATGTAACTGTGTTTTTGAAAATCATTCTATGAATAAAACACATTTATAAACTCAAAAGGGTTAAAGTTGAAATGAAACTCAGAGACTAAACTACCTTCAACCAGTGAACTTCACGTGGGTCATGGATGAAGAAATCATTAACTCGCATGGCATATTAATCAACATTAAACACAGCAAACTGTTAAACCCTGTAAAGGTAACATAGTGCTTTAATGTACCATGCCCTTTTGTCGTCATGATGCATGAATGCAGCCCTGGTTTCACTGTATATGGATCGGCCTTCCATTTAATATCATAATTTTTATCTATTTGTTTTTCTTTTTTTTAGTCATGGCCCCACGGCCCAAAAGTCATTAGGAGTGGTAACATCGTACGTGATGCATGTGATCGCAATGCCCTCTAGTCTGGTCGAAACTTGCATTATCATAGATCATTGAACCCAATTTAGTTATGAGAACAATAATCGACAAGATTCTTTTCATAGAACAGGTCACATATCAGACTATGCTTTACAAAAAACCCACGTAAAACCTTGCGTATAAGCCTAACGCGCATAAATGTATTGGCCGCACCTAAACTTTAAGAATATCCTATAGGCCGCACAGGGGGGCTGATTATGGCGACTTTAGTACTATAGTACTGTATACATCTAAAAACTTGTGTATAAGCCGCACTCTGACTTTGTCCTGATCTTATAAGCCGCATTGGTGATCTGACTTGCGTACTGCCGTAGTTGAGGCCTATACGTCAGGTTTTATGGTACCTTTATAGTCGGTTAAGCTGTGCGCAAAATGAGTATTTTCCGAATACCGTCAAATACCATAGTATAATAGAAAAGTACAAAAAACACTTTGTGCTGGTCCAAAAAATGGAAAAGGAAACAAATTGTGATTGTGCATGTACCAAGTAACACTCTTCTCTTCATGACTCTTTTTTTGTTTTTCCCTATTAACAGTAACTTATAAGAGAGATTATCCTCAGTTTAACAGACCGACCCGGAATGATTAAGATTACTGGGAAAATGATTTAAAAAAATATTTGTAGGGGCTCGGATTACTCGTGCCTTGGTGGAAAACCCGCAAGGGGATGCTACTCGGGTAATCCTGCTCCCCTCTGCACCATACCAATCCAGTAACGAGAGACACGTTCTATCTGATCGGACATGGGGATGTAGCTCAGTGGTAGAGCAATCACTTGGCAGGCGGAAGGCCCGGGTTCGAGTCCTGGTGTCTCCAAAAAAAACGTCATTTTCGGAAAAACCTTGTTGCCAGTATAACCCACCCCATGAAGCAGTATTGTTATAGTATTGTATATATTGAGGCTAACTGAGGGATTGTCTGTAGCTATTGGACTGTGTTAGGAGTCAATTAGTAAGCTGCATAGCTCCAAACTGATGAATTATAGTACACCTTGTGGGCAGTCCACTAGGTATAATTTTTTTGTGAAAATTTCTCACCCTCCCAAGCCTAATGTCTGACCTCCTCCCATGGTATCGAGTACCCAGGAGGCCATGCATCAAGCTATAGAGTGGCTTTCCGCATAAAAGTTGTGGGCAGTCTTAGAACTAGTACACCAAGAGAAATAATAGGATCCTAGAGATATTGAGTTATTTGTCACCCCCTGACACTCCATCCAATACACACTATAACATGTCCATTATGGATATTTGTACACTAATATTCTCCAATAGCAAACTAGAGTCAAGTTTCTATTTGGCAATACGACTATGGGAGTGGTCATTTTTTAATAACATGGGGGGGGGGGGGGGGGGTTGGTGGATTTGGAGAGGGAGGGACCAAAAGAATTTGGACCCCTCTTGAGAGGGGACCAAAAAAAAAGTCACCCCTTTTTAGGTAAAAAGCCAGTGTCTTACTAGAGGTCAAAGGTGTTGGCCGCGCTCAATTTCAACCTGCCATGGGGGGGAGGGGACCAAAAAAATTCAGACCCCTCCCACGGGGGGACCATAAAAATGTAGACCCTCTCGCGCGAAAATCCACCGACCCCCCCTGTTGTTAAAAAATGACCACTGCTTAACACATTCTGCCTCACAATACCCCAACTGACACACACACATCCCTCACACCCTCCCACACCACACCACGGTACAGCACTTGTATTAAAAATAGATCTGAGATGTAGGGATACACATATATATCACTGGTCTTTATCTGTCACATGGCTCTAGACTCTGACTTATACCTTGTCTGGGGGGACCTGGCCAGGCCAACAAAGGGCTAATGAGTTCTCAGTGGGAGTCGTATATAGCTGTGGTCAGTGGTTATATTGATACCTCAAAAAACTACCTTTTTTTTTTTTTTTCAATCCTTGTGATGTCACTGTGACGTCATAATGAGGGCGGCGCCATGACAACGGCGGCCATTTTGAAGTTTTGAAATCTTCATATCCAAGGTTGCATCGCGGGCGGACAGTGGCATTTTGCTCGTCCAATTTAAAAACTCACTTCTTATGAGCCCCTTCCTCCAGGTAGTTAATTGAAGTGTTAATAAAACCAATCACTCCTATCCTGAAGTTTTATGGCGTCATTCGTCAAAAAAGTAGGAAATCTTACAATTTTTGAATTAATGACATACTAATGTCATACTAAGGAGCCTTAGAAAAACGTTGACATATAACGTTATATAACGTTATTAAATGGTGTATAACGTTATTTGTTTACTGGGAGGGCTATGGTAACCTCTTCCTCTATGTGTTAACATAACACTAATAAAGGACCCAGGAATTTGAAAAGGGTGGGGGGGGGGGGGGGGTCCACCAAACACCAAAGTACCGAAAAGAGATGCGCCACGAGTCGTTGCGGATCAAATTATCATGAACAAATTTAATTTTTTTTCCAAAAGGAGGGGGTCCGGACCCCCAGGACCCCCCCCCTGGATCCGCCCCTGTAATGCCCTCACAGTCAGGGGGCTGGGCCGGTCCTCCCAGACAAGGTATATATAGTACATGATTTGACACTACATTAAGTTAACATTGTACGAATGAGGTGGTGTGGATTCTACGCCTTGCGTGTGGTAGCACTGTATTCCTCTACGTCTGAGTCTGAGTTGAGATGATCCAGTTCATGGTCCGACGTGTCGTCCGGGTTAATCCGGTTGAAGCCCTTTGTCCGGCTGAGAAGCGTCCCGAGATTAAAACGCCGGTTACGGTTCTTACGATACATCATGGTCGTTATGAATGCAAATCGTCCTGAAAGATACAAAAAAAGAGAATTTTGATTTAAATATTATCCTTATTTTCCTTTAAGTCCAAAATTAGCACACACAATCTTTACCTCTTTTCTTTTTAAGAATTTATTTTTGTCAATGGATTTTATACATCAAAAAGTGGAGCAAGTGAAGTGAAACAAATATTTTTGTTGATCCGCGGGGAACCAAGAGAGTATAGAAACTAAAATTAAATTAAATTTCTCAACTTTTGGAAAAATTTGGCAAGCGAAATCCATTGATCAACTTTTCTTTTTGGTCTGGCCTTAAGGGCGTATATCGAAGTCCAGACTACATTCGATATGTATCCCGTTATTCTAAATATTTCGGATGGAGTCTCACTCTTAAAATTAGGATATATGACTGTCCTAAGTAACTTAATATATTTGAAATTATTTGGATTCTTTTAACAAGAGAAACCAGGTATCAAGCAATAATGAAAAACCAAAGTCCAAAAAGAAGAGCCTTTCAAGGTTAGTATTGATACCACCACACCAGAAGTTAAGTGCGTGAGTTAGGAACAACTTAAACAGTCGGGTAAGAAGAGTATTAGACAGAACATCAACCACCTTGATACCTCTTACCATGAGTCCTTAATTGGTTAAATAGCATTAGTCGTTACCACTGCCAGTCACCAGCACCTTGCATCTAACAGAGTGTTCATTTATTAATTACAGGGGGGCGGGGGGAGTGTTTCTAAGCCCCCCCCCCTTAATACAGCGTTGATGTAGGGTTAGTGTAAGCAGTCTTAGACAGGGGCGGGCCCAGAAACTTGAAAAGGGGGGTGATCCATCAAGCACCAAAGTACCAAAAGCAAAAATAATGTTCCAAAAATGTTGCGATGCATGGCAGATCAAAATATCATTGGAAAAATCTAAAAAAATAAAAATCTTATAAATTTTTTTTTCTAAAAAGTAGGTGGAGGGCCGGACCACCAGGACCCCTCCTTCCTTGGATCCAAGCCCACACCACCGCTGTAGGCTACACATGTTAATCTATACGGTTACCTCGTCGTCAGAGTCAGAGTCTCCTTCCTCCAACAGCTTGGCTTTCTTGTAGCCTTTGTTTCTGCCTGAAAACACCGAGGGCACGGACAACACGGACACGGACATCACTACAAGGGGACAACGACAGGGGCACACGGTCAACTCGGGTATACAAAGTATGCTCGTGGGGACAAACTCTAGTGGGAACATGGACAAGAAAATCTTTCCAATCTTAAATTCGAATTATTTAAGATTATTTTGATAGATGAATTACCGTAAATTCCCGCGTATAACCTGCACCTCGCGTATAACCCGCACCTCGCGTATAACCCACACCTCGCGTATAACCCGCACCCCGACTTTGAGAAAAGCCTATAACCTGCTCCTGGGGTCTGAAAATTGCGAATTTAGTACATTCAAAAACCCTCGTATTACCCTCACCTACTAGACTTTGGGAATATTGTATAACCCGCACTAGAGGTTTGGTTCGCGTATAACCCGCGGGTTATACGCGAGAATTTATGGTATCTACAGAAGATTGAAGACATTTAGTAGGCCTATACATGATTAACATGAGGTGGCACCAACCATTTTTTCTTTTTTGACCCTTATCTATTTAATGTTGGTAATACATGTATTGTATTATATCAGGGGCTCTGGCCCTGAACCCCCTTTTCTCTCTTTCTTTTTTTCTTTCTTTTTTCAAAACTGATATCAAACACGACTGTAGACAACTGCACCAGGCATAATACGGTGGTGCCACCTGGTATTTGGAATCCTGAATTTAAGATTGGTAAGTTCTTAAGATTGGCCGTTTTAAGATTGAAAAGATTTTCTTGTTCACGTTCCCTCGAGATGACAATAGTGCACAAAATATAGACTGTAAATTCCTGCGTATAGCCCGCATCTCGAGTATAATCCGCACCGGGGGCCTTAGTACAATACAAGCTTTATTATGCTTAAGTACTAGAAGGGCCTATTCAATGCCTCCCATTGAACACAATATGGCCGTATTCAATGGCCAAAGAAAAATCAGTTTTTCCTTCATTAAATGGCTTAAGATAAAAAATAAACACAAGTGCCAACTACATTGATACCGCTCTGATGTATTTCACTCGTGGGGGCTGGGGCGCATCCCACTCAGCCTGCGGCTTTGTGGGATACTGCCCCAGCCCCCACTTGTTAAATACAGCAGAGCAGTATCAATGTGCGTTGGCATTTGTCTATATACTTCCAAAAATGTCTTATAACCCTCAAAGTCCAGGTGCAGATTTAAACGTGAGATGCAGATTATATGCAAGAATTTTTGGTATTTGCTTTTTGGGACAAATTTCTGCATGGGCCTACAGGGTAATACTCTAACAGTTCAAGCAGGGGCGAACAATATCTACTTAATCTAATCTACAGTTGAATAACAGCCATAATCAAAATTAAATACATGTACTAAATTATCCATTCAGTTCGTGCACATAATTCAAGATCCAAATTTACTCTAGTACACTAACACAAAAACGTGCAGCACGGAATGCCCACTAACCCTTTGTCGTCCTGATGCATGATGCAGCACTGGCGAGTAACTCACCAGGCCCCAATGACTGAATGCAGCCATGGCGAGTAACTCACCAGGCCCCAACGACTCACCCAGTGAGTAGACTCATCAGGGCTGCATTCATGCATCATGACGACAAAGGGCATTGCACATGAAAGCACTATACTACCCTTAGCCCTTTAAGGATGGCATTGATGCATTATGATGCATTATGCATTGATGCATTATACCCTTGGTCGTCATGATGCATGAATGCAGTGCTGGCGAGTAACTCGCCAGTGATGCATTCATGCACCATGCTGACCTTACAGGGTTGAAACACTCCTGAAGTGTCAGCATGATGCACCAATGCAGCACCGGCGAGTTACTCACTGGGGCTGCATTGGTGCATCATGACAACAAATGTCATCTTTTAGCGACATGCCATCCTAAAAGGGTTAAAGGGTTGAAAAAAAGAGAAGGAAAAATTGTGGTAAAATTAAGTTCCTTATGTGGAACTATTTCTTGGTCCACTGTGACCATAATGGACTAATAAACTGTCTATCTGTATGGCCGACTTTCCCAAATTCTACCAAAAAGTAGAAACCTAAAGGGTTATTATTACACCCAGACATACCATTCTTGCGTAGCCTCATAAAGACGGTAACCCCCACGATGAAGATAACGGGTACCACGAGTAGCGCCCCGATCACCAAGGACGCCCCAAGGTCACCTTCCTCGCCCTTCTTGACCTCTGCCTCGCCCCCCGCCCCTCCGTCCACGGAGGACGGGTGAGCTAACGGGCCCGCCTTCTTAGCCTTCTGAGCTGTAGGGGGCAATAGTTAGTATGGGTTAGGTTTAGTACAGTGAAATATAACACTTGAAGTATAAAAGTCCATTAAAAGTACCGTAAAACCCCGCTTTAAACGACAAAATAAATTTAGATATAATATATGACAAATTTATTTTGACGTGTTTTTTTTATATAAGCCAATTTTTTACTCAAACTAGGGGGTCGGCTTATAGGTGAGGTTTTACTGTCACAATGAATGTGCACTTATAGCTAGGAAAGTTTCCTTATCTTTACCCTTATCAAAATGTTTCTGCATAAAGAAATATCTGCACTGCTTTCCACCTAAGGGAGTGCTCATTTTTTAACAACAGGGGTGGTGGTGAGATTTTGCGCGCAGCATGCGAAACTTTTAACCCCCCCGCCCCCATGAAGGGTCGAAATTTTTTTTACCCCCCCCCAGCAGGGGGGGGGGAGGGGTAAAAAATCGCGAGTGTTCGCGCCCCTTTGTAGCATAGTCACGCGCGGGCTTTTTCCCTCAAAACAGGTTGAATTTTTTTTACCCCCCCCCCAAGAGGGGTCTAAATTTTCTACCCCCCCCCCCGGTCAAGGGGTCCAAATTTTTTTGCCCCCCCTGTTGTTAAAAAATGAGCACTCCCTAACATGTATCAAGTTATTATGAGTCCCCGGCCCGTAACACTAAGTTATTGATGAGGAATCAACAATTGTTAACACTGTAACCCTCTAAGGACGGCAGTATGCCTTAATGCATCATGCCCTTTGTCGGCATGATTCATGAATGCAAGCCCTGGCGAGTAACTGGCCAGTGCTGCATTCACGCATTATGATGACAAATGTCATCTTTTAGTGACATGCTATCCTTAAAGGGTTAAGGGCCGCATAATGCTTTCAATACAGAACCCTTTGTCATGCAAGAATGTAGTTCTGGCGAGTTACGCGCCAGGGTTGCATTCATGCTTCCTGACGACATACTGCATTAAAGCACTATGTGGCCTCTAAAGGGTAAAATTAATAATATATAACATTAAAAAGGAAAAAAAAAATAGAAGTACCGTATTCGACGTAATAAGCGCCCTGGGCGCTTAAAATATTATTTTAAGTGTAAAAATCAGCCTCAAATATTCATTCCAATAAGCGCCCCCTATGGTTGTCATGTACAGACCTCAGTGGCATGTAGAAGGCTTATTACACCCTTATTACTTCACACTTGGCTTGAGCTTAACACCTACACAGGTGTGAAGTGCTCCATATTACACCCAGGTGAGAAAATGAGTAACAAAATTGCAGAAACACATTAAAAGAATCTGGGAAAAAATCTGTAAAAAGGGGGGGGGGGCGCTTATTAGGGGGAGGGCGCTTATTATGTCGAATACGGTAATTATGTAGCGTGGTTTACCTTCTAGCACCTCGGTGTGGACGTACATGCGCCACACCTTGTGGGGGTCGAGTTCCGCCACGTAGATGAAGTCTCCCTGCGGACTCACCGCCAGGTCGTGCGGGTTCTGGAAACCCTGAAATACATAGACAAAGGTTCATGAGATTTAGCCTGTTGAAGGGCTTTTTTACGCGTTGTAGCTTGAGTCGTATTCCACGAGGCTGCAGACCGGGTGTAATGCTGCCCAAGCTTCAAGAAATAATTAAGAGGCTAAAAACAAGTAAACAGGAGTGTGCCTTTGTGTTTATCTTCTATCTTTTCAATTTAAATGGCAAATGTACAAATGGCAACAAACCACAAAAAAACACCAAGAAAACAACCTGGAAAATCCCCATTTTGGGCAATCAGATACACCGGTATCTCAGAATATACCGGTTGTCTTATTTTTTCAAAACATTTTTTTGGGGTCAAATTTTCAAAAGGTCTCGGCCTAAAAATGAATACATAAATTAAAGTGCCCCTACCTGTTTGGGCCCCCATGCCTCCATGAGGTTGCCTGTGTCAGGGTGTGTGTGTGTGTGTGTGTGTGTGTGTGTGTGTGTGTATGTGTGTGTGTGTGTGTTGGGTGTGTGTGTGTGTATGTGTGTGTGTGTGTGTGTATAGACCTACCTGTTTGGGCCCCCATGCCTCCATGAGGTTGCCTGTGTCAGGGTGTGTGTGTGTGTGTGTGTATGTGTGGTGTGTGTAGGTGTATGCATAGACTTACCTGTTTGGGCCCCCATGTCTCCATGAGGTTGCCTGTGTCAGGGTGTGTGTGTGTGTGTGACCTACCTGTTTGGGCCCCCATGCCTCCATGAGGTTGCCTGTGTCAGGGTGTGTGTGTGTGTGTGTGTGTGTGTGTGTGTGGTGTGTGTGTGTTTGGTGTGTGTGTGTGTGTGTGTGTGTGTGTGTGTGTGGTGTGTGTGTGTGTGTATGTGTGGTGTGTGTGTGTGTGTGTGTGTATAGACCTACCTGTTTGGGCCCCCATGCCTCCATGAGGCTGCCTGTGTCTGGATGTATAGAGAACCCTCGTACCGCCACCTGGTTGTTGTACAAGTCAGGGCCATTCACCGCGTATAACGTGTCTGTGAAAAAATATTCAGATATTAAAACATGCTTTAACGTTGTAAACGGCATGTCGCTAAAAGATGACATTTGTCTTAGTGATGCACTAATGCAGCACTTTGGGTGCCATCATGCCGACCCTTTGGTAGTGTCTCAACGCAGTAGAATTGGCATAATGCCTGAATGCAGCACTGGCCAGCTACTCGCCAGGGCTGCATTCACGCATAATGATGCTAAAGGGCATGTGAGTTTGAGAGAACTTTGGCTTATAGTAAAAGTGCTTGAAATAAATGTTCACTGTAATTATTAAAACCTCAGCTATCTATAAGCTGAATGGGGCTTTGGGGGTAGAAATTTGGCTTACCGTATGCGATGTAATAAGCGCACAGTGCGCTTAAAAATGATTATGGACACCTTTTAATAGTTAAGAGTTTAATTGGGGTCAAAAATTGAGATATTTTTGGTTATTTGTAGTTTAAAAATCGGCCAAAACAGGGGTTGTGCGCTTATTAAGGGGTGTGAGCTTATTACGTCGAATGCGGTATAGCAAAAAAAGATATACCCTAAAAAATTCAGCTTATAACAGAGGTTTTACGTTTGCATTGAATTGAATTTCTTTACCTGTGATAGCACTGTAGGTAACAGCAAAGAGTCGTCCAGCGAACTCCTTATGGTGGAACTGTTTGACGAATTCCCCGTCGGTGGTGAAACACTGAACACGTCCGTTCTCCCGGTCCGCCACACACACCCAACCCCGCTTCTCTAGTACCGTCACCGAGTGCGGGATGTCAAACGAACCGGGCGGCGGCAAGTGGTCTGCTGCAAGCACAAGAGTAAGGCCATGCTTAAAAAAAAGTTTGTTTCCGGTGGAGCGGGTGGCCTATAAAAAAAGTCACCCGGTAGGCCGCAAAATCTTTTTTTTTGGGGATTTTCTTTTTTTCAAATGTTAAACAAGTCTTCCCCACCCTGTACCTGGGCATTGCATATATGCATATAGGCATGTTTGGTATCAAATGAAAGTTGAAGGCCGTTTTATTCTGCTGAGGTTTTTGGCATAATTTTTTATTTTCATCTTTTTTTTTCAAAATTGTGCAAAAAAAAAGTTTTGAAAAAAAAGCTACTCTGACAAAAAAATACAAAAAAAATGCGGGCG